>JAWPHD010005298.1:0-166448 GCA_037043455.1 Cyrtodaria siliqua | reverse complement strand
ATCTAGCTGGGGTTAGGTAGGCCATTCCACTGACAACTCAATATACAAATACAATACATAGGCCTCCTTTCTAGTATGACAAAGAACAGCAGATTGACTCACTTAATTACTCTAATCCTTAGTATTACAAGAAGCGAGAGTATTTACTAATAGTACCCCACCCAGCCACTGCTGCTAGCATGTGCTAATAAGTAAATAACGAAGGTTTAATACATGACACATCGTTCTTTGATCCAATTTTTTAACTGTTTGCATAATAAATATATAATATTATTTCATTTTAAAACCATTTGTTCTTTAATACCTTCAGCTTTTAATTAATTAAACCCGTTCAAAATAAATAAATTGTACGCGTATGTAAACGCCCGAGCCCATATATGGTAACTATTCTTCTTGATCATCTGAGGCGCTTGACATTTTGCAGTTCACGCGTCCGGTAAATTCAGATTGAAAATAATAGCGAAGAGAGCGCAGTTAAAAATGTATACATTTTCAGACATTTTCAGAGCACAACATTTTGCCAAGTCTCCCTGACAAAAATTGTCGCGCGGGATTTAGAATTATAACACACACAGCTAAACATGTATCGATTTTCAGAATGTTAACATTTTCAGAATGTATACATTTTTTCAGAGAGCTAAATATGTATGGATTTTGATAATAATGATAACACGTACAAAATCGTAGAAATTTGGTGATTATAATAAAAATGTTAACATTTTCAGAATGTATACATTTTTTCAGAGAGCTAAAAATGTATGGATTTTAATAATAATGATAACACGTACAAAATCGTAGAAATGTGGTGATTATAATAAAAATGTTAACATTTTCAGAATGTATACATTTTTTAAGACTGCTAAAAATGTATGGATTTTGATAATAATGATAACACGTACAAACTGGTAGAAATGTGGTGATTATAATAAAAATGTTAACATTTTCAGAATGTATACATTTTTTTCAGAGAGCTAAAAATGTATGGATTTTGATAATAATGATAACACGTACAAAATCGTAGAAATGTGGTGATTATAATAATTCAGTTAAACATATAGTAAAAAATAATTATAATCACAGGGTCACCTGCGGCTTTCCATACCTTTAGTACAGTTGTTACCCTTTAGGTGTAGCACACCCATTGCAACACAGGAAGTGTCAGCCTGGGGTATCGCATAATGGCGTCAATAAATAATTCTCATTTCGTTTTGTAAAAAAAGGCATTTTCACTAGTTTAAAGTGCTATTTTTGGTTTATATCACATTGTTGATCTATTTGTTACATTTTTCAAGCATTGTCATGTTAAAATTGTGAGTTCTTAATTTATTTTACTTATATGGAAATGAGTGCATGAATACAATATTTTGGCATATCAGTGTTTATGTTTTTAAAGGGAGCATTCATTCATGAGACAAGTTCTTTCTTAGAAGATATATGACCCCCATTTTTCTGTGGATTTTTTGGCAGCATATGTGTCATTTGTGATGAGAATGAAAGTTTTTAATTTGGGTCTAGATATGAATGACAACATGGCATTTAAATTTTAATTCACACACCAACTCAATGCAACAATCAATGGGCGTGTTACACCTTTAGGGTTGCAAAAATTATATTCGTTTAAAGGGACTAGGCGATTGATAAATATAGGTATTACTACACCACCATAACGTGCTTCAGTCCTGTTTAAAACCTGCACATGCAAAAAAATATTACTCATTTACTGTCCGGTAGTAGTTCTACCCATGAACAATGGGGTTGTCTGCCTCTACCACAAAATATTGACCGTCATACATGGCCTAATATGTGCTAAAATGGACGTAAACACCATCCAAACAAACTGTCCGTTTTAATTGTTGTTTATACAATAGGTTTGACTGAAAAACTCACCGATTCGTGTTTGTTTGTACTGAATCCTGTATATTAATTTGTTCAAAGCTTGCAGGGTATGATAAATACCCAATGTACTAACATCAGCTAGGAAATATTAGTTGGTTTACTGCACATTTTTAGAGGGACACGTGGCAATCTTGATTTGTTTAAAACATTGGTAAAATATCAAAGACATTTACAATTTCAATTTTTTTTAATTATATGCAAGCAGTTTTAAAGTCAAAATGATGCAGGATTGATACTTTGAATTGTTGAATTAGTGCTTGATATAAAACTCAAGATTGCCGTGTGTCCCGCATTGTTTCTCCATAAAATGAAATCCAGATCGCCTCCAATCACTTTAAGGCCCAAGTTTGAAAACAGTTTCTAGTAAGCGTTTTCTCATGTATTTTTTTAATTTATTAACAGGTGTTCTCTGTCGAGTATCCCGACAATAATTGTGACATGGAGTGATGGCAAATGGATAACTGCCGACAACCGACGACTCTGGGTGTTTAAACAATTCGAAAGGTTGGGAAAATGCACCGAAGTACCGGTCAGAAAAGGTTATTACATTCCAGAGGCAAAGTTGACCTCGGACAACGGCGGGGTTTCGATAAAAGTACGAGGTTCTCCCGGTGGTCGCTGGTATTCACGACCAAGCGTTAGTAAATCTAATGCTAATATCCCTAAAACAAACACTAAACACTCGAAATATATGGTTTCGCATAACACAACGAATGAAGTAAAGAAAACCCTTTCAACTAGGGACCACCGCACGAATATGCGTGATGTCCAGCCAGTCAGTATAAGGAACGCGGAAGTAGTCACTCCAAACCAAACAAGAGGACAGATAAAAAGTATTGACAACGATAAATCTAACCAAGCAAGCCGCTTCAGTTGGTTCTGTTGCTTCTAATATGTTATGCCGTTAGTTAATACTATTGGTTAATATTCTGGCAGTGAATATATCTGTATACATATAGAATGTCTTTATTATGTCAAAGAAATGGTTTTAAAATTACAATTGTAAATTGTAAGTAGTTGTATATATATAGTTGTATATATATATATAAAGAAAAAAAGTTAAAAGGAACAAAATGGTGGCAATGGGGGTACTTAAGAACTATTGCTCAGCCATCTTTAGAACAATATCAAACATGGATGGGTATGGTCAAGTGAAAATTTCAACCAAATACATATTTTAGGCTGGACCAATGTAAACCATACAGTACATATAGCACAATAAAACAATTGATGCAAAGCATCAATTCGCCGGTAAGGATGTTTGCTGATGTTTATCCTTCGTATATCTACTACCGGTCTATATCATCTACCGCTGTTATCCGATATTTCCACAAAAACACATGTTCCGTTACCCATCATTGGACAGAAAATGACACCAGTCTCATCAAAACAGTATTATAGAAAAATGAATTAAAATGTTTATTTCGTAAAATAAAAAGACGAATTCTTTTTTTTAAAATAAAAATGAAATAAAAAAAGTAGTACTATCAAACTTAATTTTATCTTATTTTTTGTTTTTATCTCCATATGTGTCACAAGTTGTATATCTCCATATGTGTCACAAGTTGTATATCTCCATATGTGTCACACGTTGTATATCTCCATATGTGTCACAAGTTGTATATCTCCATATGTGTCACAAGTTGTATATCTCCATATGTGTCACAAGTTGTATATCTCCATATGTGTCACAAGTTGTATATCTCCATATGTGTCACAAGTTGTATATCTCCATATGTGTCACAAGTTGTATATCTCCATATGTGTCACAAGTTGTATATCTCCATATGTGTCACAAGTTGTATATCTCCATATGTGTCACAAGTTGTATATCTCCATATGTGTCACAAGTTGTATATCTCCATATGTGTCACAAGTTGTATCCTGATATGTGTCACAAGTTGTATCCTGACAACTCAACCCGTGATTTATGACCGACAAAATAATTCAGGCAGATTTTTATTGTTACACCGGTAGTACATATCCAGGCCATTGTAGTTTTGATTAACTCTTGAAACCTTCTAAGTACTAAGAACAATAAAGGGCGGGATATACACCTCCGTTAAAATCAGTGAAATAACGCGCCGTGTTTTAAGCATTAAACATCAGTGAATTTTAAACATTAATTTCAGAGTAATCATTATTTATACACACGCATACACACTGCACACAAACAACTTTTGTCTAAAGAGTTCATTCATACACATACAGTTTAAAGAACCATTTAATGTCAATACCATAATTATCAGGATATTTGTAATACTTCACAAAATAAAATTGTTTCCATTAATAACTTCTCCTTCCAGTTGTCTTATCAAACATAATCATAAATATATTCGCCGGTTTCCACCGACGAATAATAAATGCCAGTTAAGTACGCTGACCCAGTTATAAACATTCTACTTTCAGTTTCATTTTCTGAAAATGTATCATCTATATCTTTGTAGTACACATGTGCTAGCCTGTTTACATGACAGATATTCAACACGATTGATGTGAACATAATATCAGAAAGAATACGAATATGGTAGATAGTGTGCCCTTTATATCCGAAAAGCTTGGTACAGTTGTACTCAAAAGTTGCTTTTTAAAGTTGGCTGACAATTACATGAACGCTACATAAATGCCAGTTCAGTACACTGACCCAGTTATAAACACCTACTTTCAGTTTCACTTTCTGAAAATATCTTTGTACTACATATTTGCTAGCCTAATTACATCTGATATCTCCAGGTCAACTTACAATGTGAAACAACTTCGAAAACCCCACGGGCGTAGCCAGGCGGCAGGAGACATGAGCTTCCACATTATATTCATTTGTATGTGATGGCGAGTTATCCGTCGTCCGTCATCTGTCGTCCATCCGTCCTTAACTGTTGGCTTGTTTACGCAATAAAGTTTTCATTCTTAATTTGACCTCCCCAAACTTTCTCAGCGTATTTATATCAATGAAAGCTCGGAAGAGTTCGAAAACCATCCAGTTCGGAAAAGTAATACCAGAGTTATGGTCCGGACGAGTTAAAAAAACAGCCAGATTGGACAAGTATCACAAGTAATGGTCCTTGTTTTACTTAAAATGCCATATTCTGCCTTGTGAATACTCTAGCACCTTCACTTTACCAACATTTTTCAGTGTATTTGTAGCAATGTAAGCTTGAAGAAGTTCGAAAACCAGCGAGATCGGATTACTAACACAAGAGTTATGGCCCATGTTTGCTGAAAAATGCCAACTTTTGCCTTATGAACACTCTAGCTACTTGTTTATTATTTGATTTTTACCAAACTTCGTCATTGTCTCAATGCATCATTGAAAACTTTGACAAATTCGAAAACAAGCCAGATCGGATTAGTAATACAAGAATTATGTTCCTTGTTTTGCTGAAAAATGCCTTTTGAATACTCTAGCACCTTCGTGTAGAATGTATGATGATGATGTTGTTCAAACTTTAAATGGATGCTGCTGAGGTATTTTGCTTTCAAGTTTATAAAAAATAGGTCAACGCGACATCCAAGATGGCCGTCAATAACTTTATTGTTAAAGATTTCCTTTTAAAGGGATGTACTTTTATTTACACTGTTTGTTTCAATTTGGGCGTTGAAGACAGGGTAATAGCGAGATTGTAAAATCGAGTCAAGCTAACCAGTAGGCCTTATTGCCTACTGACCGTTCCAAGTCGGTAACCCTGTCTTCACCACTCTTTATGTTACGTATTGTCCTTTTCATTGACATTTTAAATATGCTCATATTTCGGTTTAAGGTGCAATGCGGACCTATGGTGCCATTGCGTTTGATTGCTGTGGTTTCTTTAGACCATTTTTCTCATTGTTACATGGATAATGCTGAAGTCTATGAAGTCTATGACTTTTTGTAAATAATAAGAACGCCATTCAAGATGTCCGCCATTACCGTTTATCTTTTAAGACCGCTGGGATGATTTTGACCAAACTTAACATGGATGTGGCATCAACGTGACATACAAAATAGCTGCTGTTACCATACAAATGGGTACTTTTTTATATATATATATCCACTTATATTAGAGCTATGTTAGCCAGTATAGTGTTTACAGGCTCTCGTGGGTCTCATGTTTTTTTTCTTTCTTTTTTTTTAATAATAATGACATCAAAACATTAAGTTTGTGCAAGTAGATACGATCCTGACGGTATGACAAATTTTAGTTCTACTGGCCATCGGCCAGCAGAGCTTATGGTATGATGAGTTATGGGTCCGTCCGCCATCCTTCCGTCCTTCCGTCCTTCGTCTGTTACGATTGCCTTGTGAACACTCTAGCTCTTCATGCGTTAATTTGACGTTTATCAAACTGTGTCAGGGTCTTTATATCAATGAAAACTCGGACAAGTTCGAACACCAGCCAGATCGAATTAGTAACACCAGGGTTATGGTCTTGGTTGTACTTTTTTTCATCTAGTGAGCACTCTAGCACCTTCATTTAGTAGTTGATCTCTATAAGTATGATCTTATTATGTGTTCTTAGACAAGACACTCTTGTTAGCCTCGTCCATCAGATAGGGAGGTCAGATGAGAACGTTCCGTGTATCGGAGTCTATCCCCCGAGTACCTTAAAGGGATGTATGCATATATGCAAACAAGCTTGTTCAGAAAAACGTGGGTCAGGATGAAAGAATTATCAAAATCGAGTAAACACAAAGAAAATTTGACAAGTTAGGCCATATATGATGGTCGATTCCTTTGTAGGAGTATTGTATACATCCCGCAATCCGAAAGATGATGTCTTTGCCTTATATTAATTAATTTGTCATAGTTCCACCAGGCTTCATAACCCCTTTTGTTTGTGTTATATTACAGTACGAGTTATTCCCCTTGTACCACATTCAGTGCAGTGTATTATAGATTATAGATTCTACTGTGTGTGAACACAAATCAATAAATATTTATAGATAGGGGTGAGAAACTTGTTTGTCCAGTTGTGTGTCTGAATGGTCGCTTTCTTTCTATTAATACATATTTTCTTCACGCCTTTCTGTTCTAACAACTCACTTAGACACTCTTCTAGAAGAGATCAATGCAATAGCCAGGGGCGGATCCAGGATTTCAGCTTAGGGGGGGGGGGGGGGGGGGGGGGGGGTAAGATTTTGGTCAATTTTCGGGTCCGTTTCTATCCTCATAAAACGGTTGCGGTAGTGCATTGATAGGGTAAAAAAGTCCGTTTTCAAATAACAGGATTAAACAATGTGTTAATTAAACCACTCCTTAGCCATTATGCGTCGAGCGAGCGAAGCGAGCGAGAACATTTTTTTATACTAAGGGCGTGCATCGAAATTGTTTGATATTTTATCTACAGTAACATGGAAATACATGTATGAATACAAAAGTAAGTTTTCAAATAAAAGGATTTAACAATTTGAATGTGTTAATTAAACCACTCATAAGCCATTATGCGTCGAGCGAGCGAAACAATTGTTTATACTGAGGGTGTGCATCGAAATTGTTTGTTATTTTATCTACAGTAACATGGACATACATGTATGAATAAAAAAAGTCCGTTTTCAAATAAAAGGATTTAACAATGTGTTAATGAAACCACTCATTAGTCATTATGCGTCGAGCGAGCGAAGCGAGTGAAAAAAAAAACCCAACTGAGGGCGTGCATCGAAATTGTTTGATATTTTATCTAATTACCACTCATTAGCCATTATGCGTCTAAAAAAATAATTATAGATAGATAGATAGATAGATACTTTTATTGACTTAAACTATTACAGTTTTTCATCATTACAAATATATGATAATTATAATATACACACACGTGACAGATATTAACATTGCAAATACAACAAAATAATCACTAAGTTTTTGTTTTGTTTCATACATATTTAAACAATCAAAAACATACATATATTATGGTATGTCAATGATAAACGAGGATGTTCTAAAATAAGATATCTAGTGGTTTTTTGTGTGTTTTTTTCTATTTTTAGTCTGTTAAAATGGATGTAGATAGCCTTAATACAAGTGCATCGGAAATGAATTTACTTAAACTAAGTATAATCTTTTGTTTAATGACTGCAACAATTCTACAAATTTAAACATGCTTGGTCTAGTTGTGTAATATTTAGGAATATATTTGTTTCTAATGTTAGAGTAAGTAGTACAGATCAAAATAAAATGGTACTCGTCTTCAATAGCGTTTGTGTTACAAATTTCGCACACTCTTTCGTTTCTCTCTGTTCTACCTCTTGAGTATCTCCCTGTTTCTATTCTTAAACAATGAGCGGATAATCTTATTCTTGTTATACAACTTCTTAATTGTTTGGAGCATAATGTTTCTAGATATGTTTCAAAATCAAAATTCTCTTTCACCACCTTATATAGCGTTAAAACTCTACTGCCTTCTATATCAGATCTCCATTGTTGCATGAAATTATCTATTAATCTTTGTTTAAATATTAAAGGAAATAGTTTAAAACTAACACTCATTGGATTATCCCAGACATTATTAAAACCGTTACTGTTTAGGATAAACCTTATATTAGTAAGCCAATTCCTCGCGCCCTTATTACAGTTAGATAACAAATCCTTATATATTGCTTTTAGTATAATGTTCTCTGTAGACAATAGTTTATACCAATATTTGATCATTTTTACATATCTATTAATGTATAAGGGGTAACGAGAGAGCTCTCCGTAAATACCAGCATTACTTGTGGTAAGTTTAACACCTAAAATAATTTTACAAACTTTTAACTGTATTCTCTCAATATCTTTTGATTTTGTAATCCCCCATATTTCAGTTCCATAATTTAATATTGATGCCACAAAAGCATCGAAAAGCTGAAGAGATAATTTTGGTTTCAATTCATATTATACTGAGAGCGTGCATCGAAATTGTTTGTTATTTTATCTACCGTAACATGGACATGCATGTATGAATAAAAAAAAGTCCGTTTTCAAATAAAAGGATTTGAGAATTTGTCAATTAAACCACTCATTAGTAATTATGCGTCGAGCGAGCGAAGCGAGCGAGAAAATTTTTTATACTGAGGGCGTGCATCGAAATCGTTTGATATTTTATCTACAGTAACATGGACATACTTGTATGATCCGGAATTTTAAGGGGGGGCGCGCGCCCTGGATCCGCTAGTGATGGGGCGCGCGCCCTGGATCCGCTAGTGATAGCATCTCCACAAAATTTAGTCGTTTATAATAGTATTTAGTTCTGCAAATACCGACTAAGGTAGTTGATTATGATGTATCCGCCTAGGTTTTACAGTGTCATTGCCTGCTGTGTTTAATCTGTATAAAGTACTATGAAATGTGAATTTAATGATGTGCACCTTTCGTCATTTGAAATTACTTAAAAGAACATGTTATCAACTGTTACTTAATAAGAATTTAATTATTTATTCCAGGCTGTTTTCTAAACCATATCTAAAGTATTGAACATGCACTCTTCGTGGTTATGAATTACGAACATGTTAGAAACCAGTCTCGGTATATATAATACTTTAGAACGTCATATTTATCAAAATAGCGGCTTCCATATCCGTATGACAACAATCAAATAGTTCTTTGTTTATCGTAAGATTTTAAAGGGAATACATCAGGCTTTTCAAAGGGGTCTAGATGTCAGACTTAAAATTGACAAATAATGATATTTTCTATTCTGAAGGGCCTGAACATAATGAATGAGCCTAAAAATGATCCCTTATTTGCGAAGAAATTGATTCTGCACAGTAATACGACGCGCTATCCTACGTTACGCACCAGGGTTAATTTCAGCATGTTACGTCCGATTCCATCCTAGCTATATGGTGTATTCAAAGTTTGAACCTTAACAATACAGTTCGAACATCATATTTTGATTGATATAAATGTTTTATAATGTATTGGAACATTTTTAAAATTTAAGATATTTCTAGAAAAATCGTGATGTATAGTGGTTTCTCCTAATATCGCGGGTTCTTTAATATCGCGGTAAACACTATTTTTTATGACATCACCCTCGAGCGCCACCTACCAGTGATCAAAACTCACAATTTATACCCGAAGGTCACGGTAATGTTTACCAATACATATCGGCAAAATGTCGCAACTCATGGTAAGTAAAATTGGTTTTCCATATAAACACATAAAAACATCACAATGTGTAAATTTCCCCCACCCCCTTATCAACAAAAAACCCCATACCACTTCGTAAAATAAGTTTATAAACTTTGGGGCTCCGTCAAATCTTCGTCTGCTTGATGATATTTATGAATCAACTTGTTGTGGTCACGTGACGACGCTATGTTGCGAACAGGGCACCTGCCAACAGCGCCACTAAATTAAGGGGAAATAATAAAGAGGCCCTGATAGGCATTTTTATACGGAGTTCCCAATTTGATATTAATGCGTTTTTTTCGTTTGTTTCTTAACATTTTCTCATAAAAATAAAACGAACTAAACCCAACACAATCTTAAACGATATGTAGACAATAACACTGCAGCATTAGGAATTGTTTCTTTGATTGTGATTAAATTTAGATTCCGAAACTTCAATTTCAATGCTAAACAACAACTTTTTTTTTAAACAGGGTCCAAAGACAAAGGTGTTGCGCCTTCAGTATGACAGGTCAAACTTGCAACGAGCATTGGATGCAACACGTCAGCAAGGCATGTCTGTGTACAAAGCGTCAATAATGTACAAGGTCCCTGAGTCGACACTACGAGATCGAACGAGGGGTAACGTTAGCGTTGATGCTAAGGTTGGAGTGGATACACTGTTTAGCAGAGACGAAGAGATGGAACTAGTTTCTCACATAAAATACATGGCTGACATAGGATACGGATATAGTAAATCAGAGCTGCAGTACATGTCAAGAGACTTTTCTCTTTCTCTTGGTAAACCCGTAAAATCTCTGAAAGCTATGAGTAATTCATGGTTTTACGACTTTCTCAAGAGGTGGCCAGACCTAAAAATAGCTAAACCCCAAAAATTAGCACTTTCAAGGGCCAAGGCAGCATCCAGGGAAACTTTGGATAACTACTTTAAAGAACTTGGGACAATTATCTCAGTTAACAACTTGAATGACCATCCCGAACACATATTTAATGTGGATGAGACTGGTATCAGTACTGAACACTCACCATCCAAAATAGTGTGCAGTAAGGACTCTGTTGCACAGTCTGTAACGTCCCCAAGATCATCAAACGTGACAATAATAGCTTGTGGCAATGCGATCGGTAATAATGTGCCACCATATTATGTATTCTCGGGCAAGAGGTGGAATGATGATCTTCTACAAGGTGCACCTACTGGGTCAGCTGCAGAACTGACGAAAAATGGTTGGTCCGACTCGACGGTCTTTTCCAATTATCTCACGAAACATTTTGTAAAATATGCTCCAGTCTCAGAAAAAGAAAACAGCCAAAAGACATTAGTGTTGTATGATGGCCACAAATCCCATATTTTATTAACCCTTACAGAGTGGGCTAAGAAGAAAAATGTTATTTTATTTGTACTGCCCCCTCATTCAAGCCACTTAACTCAGCCTCTAGACGTTGGTATTTTTGGACCATTTAAGTCTATGTACAGTCAAGAGTGCCAGTCGTATTTGAAAAAGAATCCGGGTATTTCTATATCTAGGTACAATGTTGCTGAACTGACCGCAAAACCCTACATTAGGGCACTGAGTCCTGAGAATTTAATGTCTGCCTTTCGCAAAGCCGGTGTCCATCCTTTTAACAGTACGGTTATCTCCCCTGCACAAGTAGCCCCTTCTGTTATATACATTACAAATCAGGAACCAGATATTTCTGCACAGCCGCACATGTCCCAACCTACCGGTATACAACATGATATTGTTGATACTAGCCCTACACCCCAAATCAGACAAAACGATATTGTTGATGATAGCAATGATTCTCACCCAGATGTGTCTGACACCCTTGTCATTGAGACTTGTTGTTCAGCAGGCAACTCTGACATGGATGAGGAGACCTCTGATACCAACAGAATCAAAGATTTCTTCCAGCAGAGAACCATCACATGTGTTGTAAAAAAAAAGCCAAAGAGGAAATTTGTACCCCCATACATCACGGGTAATCTGTCCAAAAAATCAAACCTAGACCAATTGCATGTAACTGCAGCAAAAAAAGTTAACAATGGTACAAAGACAGGTAAATTAGGGCAAAAACAAAGTAAAAAAACGCCCCCCAAATCTAAGGTTCCATGCATTAAACTCGAAAAAGAGCACAAACCCGTAGCCAGCACTTCCGGAAATCACAAGGGCAGGGGTGGTCCGATTGACCTTCTGTCAGAGGACAGTGATCAATTCTCTGTATGCGAGGATGACATGTGTTGTGTGTGCGGTGACTGGCAGCCGCACATATTGAGGGGGTGTGAGACACTTTGTTTTGTTTCATGGGGAAAGTGTGACTTCTGTCCACATTGGACACACCTTAAGTACTGTTGTAATGTTACAGTTTTGAGGCGTGACTCTGTTTTCAGATGTCCACACTGCCTGACAAAGGTCTAAATGCTTGAACAAAAGTTTAAAAAGTAAAAAAAAACAAGAGTGTTGAGTGATGAATTTATGTAACTTGCGTGATTATTAAAAGAAACGGTTGAATTTCAGCATATAGTTGTAGTTTTATTTGTAGCTATACCCCATTTATTTTATTTAGATTTTTTGCAATCAATAAACTCTACTCAGGGCCTCCACTGTTTACCGCGATATTAGAGTACTCTCCCCTGACAACAGTAAAAACATAGCTGTCGATATCGGATAAAATTATTTCAATATTTAATCCATCTAATGTTTTAATACTATGTACAAATACAGATGAGATGTTCGTGAACGTAACCAGGACAAAAATAATTTTAGATAAATGTTGCATTATCATTTATTTAAACTGCAAACGGTAAGTACCGCGATATTAGGGAACACCATCCTACCCCCTTTTTAAATAAATTGTCCAGCCTTTTCCAAGTTTATTCGGCTCTTTATAATTAAGCCTGTTTAAACGTATGTCTATATCCCCTTGAAAATAAACATAGGAATATATTTGATAGTAAAAGTAGGGCAGGGTTCCTGGATTCCTATGTGTCTTCCCTTTCTCGGGGGTGGCTTGAAATAACATTAACAGTGTGTTGACGAGGCTATAATAATATATTATTCAAAATTTGCGAAAGATCACTTTTTTGCTGTCTAAATTTCTTGCTGAAATAAATAGCATTATTTCTATTTTACATGCAATTATGTGGGGCAGTGTATGGTCATGTGATCTCATGACTTGATTCAAATTGTGAAATTGTTAAAGTATCATTGAAATTAATATCGTTATTGTGAATTAATTTCTAATAAAAGTATATGGAAGAATAAAAGTGATCCTTAGCAAATTTTGAGTAATATAATTCAGTTCAATTGTTTATATACTTTGTCCCGTCTTATATGCAGCCTTCCGATATACACGTTTGTACTACTGCAGCACTCTTTAGTTAATAATCTAATGCTTTGCAGGGACACGGTGACGCGGCAATCTTGAAGTTGTTATCAAGCAATATTACATATTCCACTCTTTGTTTAATGTGACGTCATCCGGTCCATAAAGTTGCTTATTACAAGTGTTACTATATATAGTAACAAAAACGGCCCGTTTTTCGTGTAATACCGGCATTATCTATGCAGTCATATTACACAAGCACGTGAAACGGCGGGCCACAATTCCATATGAAGGGCCAAAAAATCCATATGGCGGGCCGAAAATCCAGTGTGACATACATTTAGAGGTTAATATACGGCCGTGGTGTGCCTTTTGTCGATAATGGCACACCTAGTGCTGTAATGGCCCGAGGGCCATGCACTAGGTGTGCCATTATCGATAAAAGGCACACCACGGCCGTATATTTGCCTTTTTATTACATGCCTTACTATAAATGGAGAATAAGAATAAGAACAACAGGTTCATTTTTATGAAAAAGACATTGATATTTTTACAAAACGGTACAATTTAGCATACGATGCAAACATTTATTTAGCAAAAAATAATAAAACATGTTAAATTAGTTTTCTTACTTGTCTGTTTTTAAAAACCATATCTTTCACTTTAATGATATATTTCAACGTTTCAACGTTTACATTTATTACTGGGCGTGATAATTGCAGTTGAGATTTCAACGTCCGCTCCTCCGCCATTGCGCTCCAATATGACGTATTTGTGTTGCTTGATGACGTTGACGTCATCACGTGCAGACAGTATGTTGCTACTGTGCCGATTTTCCATAATTTATAATGGCACAGTGTGCCGATTATGGATTTCGCAAAAGGACCGATAATCATTGTTTTTCTACTGAAATGTGTTGCTATTTATAGTAAGGTATGTAATAATAAACATTAAAGTATAGATATAGAGAATATTATGTCAGTGCCTTTTACTATCAAGTTTATTAGGCGAGGCTTAGAAAACGAAGACGAAGAATGGCGAGCCGAGCCATTCTTCGTTTTCGTGCCGAGCCTAATAAACTTGATAGTAAAAGGCACTGACATAATATTCTATTTATCATGTAGATTATCCATATTTTCTGTATGAATTACTATTATTACCTATTTCTCAGAATGGTACGCTTATCGAGGACGTCGCCATGTTGTTGTTTTTTGTTTGTTTTATGACGTCAGGCAAAGTTACGTGCATGACGTCAGATAACGTTCCGTACAATAAACGCCGAGGGATTCCGCATTGATTTGCTTTATTGGCCAGTGCCTAATTAAAGCAAAATGTAATAGGTCACCCCTTTATTAGGCAGAAAAGTGCATATCTGCATGATAAATTTGTTTTAATAATCGACCACGAACCAGTCAAATCGTGCATCGCCACGTGTATCCAACGACAACTGCGTCGGTTGAAAATGGCAGCCAGAATGCTCGCTTACCACAGTGTACGCAGAAGATCGACAGAATTAATGAAATTGTGGAATAATGAAAAATAAGAATGATTCAGTCTAAATATAAATATGACGTGAAAAAAAAAGTGTGACTGGCTCGGAGACGTTGAACGGCTCGAGGAAAACCAAAATGAAGAACTAAATAAGAATTTAGAACTTTCTTTTTTTTTAACCATTACGAAAAAAAGATGGGTCAAACATTCATGTCTTTTTGAGTCCGACATGCGATGATTTGGAATAGAAAGCAGTCCAGTTTCGTATTTTCGTATGAAAATACCACAGTAATTCGAAGATAGTGCTGACCCGTTTACCAACGAAACGACGACCATACTATGTAACTAAATATTTCTGGTAACATATTAAATTATACATGTACAACTGCGTCGTTATTTTTGAATTTGATCGCACTGACTGTCTTCAACAATCTATTATCAATCCCGTAGTTACGCTGAAATCACAGACAGAAAGCACACACTCACGTACAAAATAATAATCTGAGTGTGGGTGGGTGGACTTTGCTTGTCACAAGGGAAATTTCAGGCCTGGATAGGGGACTGATTAATATAAACTGTCGTTCTGGTCTCAGTTATCAAACACATTTCAAATAAAAGTCATACAGGAAACAATAAATCAAATGTAAAGTTAACGTTATGTGAAATATAAATATTCTCCTACGGTGACCTTTTTATCCTTAAATTATATTTGCGAAACCAAATGCCATTTTTGAAATATCCATCCTTCTCAAAGGTAAACAGAAAAACTGACAGAGTCATGGCCGTGGAATAACAACGTCACTTTGGAAAACAATGTCACCATTATGACGTATGTTCTTACAAGATGACGTCAGTAAGGTTTCAGCGTAATTTTAATTGAGGCTTGGGAAGAAGGTGCCGAATTGCCTATTTTAAATGGCACATCCTACGATTGAGGCATATTTACGTCATACGTTTATTTTATTCTTGTAAATCAATGATACATGTCAATCGAGACGATAATTTCAATGTTTGATCAACACTTTATAAATAAAGAGTCACATTTAAGCAAACAAGAAATTGCAGCACAGCTGCTGGAAAAAATGTTGGACAATTCTGATCATATCATATTTTGTAGAAGGAGTTTGAAACAAAATCTGTTTGTGTTTTTTTTAGATATTAATTTACAGAATAAACTTACTGCCTGTTGAACTGGTGCATTGAACTGGTCCGCTGTCCACCCGCTGCTTGTAGTTGCTTTCTGAAAAGATAAAGTTTATACGATAGATATAGCACCTATACTTTTCATATATCAATATTTAAACAGAAATGTTACAATTATATTATGATATAATAGAAACAATATTTTCAATGTCACAATGTTTATCTTTCTACTTATCATGACAAACTATTGTGATTTCTACTTACATTCTTCGCACAAATCACAGCTATTATTAAGCTGTGAAGTTATGCAGTTATTTCCCTTGGCACGTAGTCTGTCCATTTCATTTGCAACAACTGGACTGCAAGCGATTGCACCTTCCTCGAGAGCAAGCAAAACCAGGCCCTCTAAATTTTTAACTCTGCTTAGAGCGACATATGTCATGCCAGGGCTAAAGACATCTTTACCAATGTCAAGGACAGCTTGGTCAAGTGTAACACCTTGACTTTTATGAATACTTGCTGCCCATGCCAGCGTTAATGGGAATTGTGTACGAACCAAGACAGCCTTACGCTTGGCATAGAATTCAGCAGTAATAGGCTCTATTGCAACTGCATTTGTGTTCGACTCACTATTACTTATATTTCCTACATTTGAGTCAAAGAATCTGACTAAAATTTTCTGAGGCATGCACCCATCAGTTGGATTTGTCGGACATACACCGAACTTCCATATGAAGCCCGTAACTATTCCTCTAGCACCATTCACGAGACCCTCAGATGTATTTATGTTCCTCCTGAGCATTACAACTGAACCTACGCAAAGGTTTAGTTCCTTTGTGAGGCCAGCACACTGTCTGTCATCATCTGGTATATACTCAGGTGGAACTGAATTTCCCTTAAACAATGCTTTGCCATTTGTAACCTCCACAAAAGCATGCTTAGCTAATATGGTATATGTTACACAAACATGTGAAAGGGTATGTAACCTATGTTGATTGTAGCGGTCGCAACTTTTTAGGATTGGGAAAAGACGAAGCGCATTTTCAAATGTGTCATCATCTGGAAAGCCATGTGACAAACGTGTTTTTAAAAGATTAATGTCATCGTTTGTGTGTGTCGCTGTTCGCACACGAAGTAACAAAGCTGCATATACACGATCATTTTTTTGTCTCATGTTCTGCACAAGCTCAACGAGTGTGAAAAGATCTTTCCACAAATGTGTTTTTTCACAGGCCCCTGAGAAAACAAAGTGACCTGGTGACACAGGAGGTAATTGATAGAAGTCGCCAAGTGCAATGACGTTTAAATCGCCAAAGAAACAATCATCATCAACGCATTTTATGTCATTTAAACGCCGATGAATGTGAACGAAAGTTTCGTAAGACACCATACTTATTTCATCAATGATGATAGTATTGGTGTTTCTCCACTGTTTTCGCATTAGTGCCAATTTTTCGCCTTTCAAGGGAGTATATTTTGGAGATGGTCCATGTTGAACAGGAAGATTAAGTGCACGATGTATAGTAACACCACGAACATTGAAAGCAGCAACACCAGTTGGTGCCGTAACGACAATAGCTGGGGAGTCTTTTGTCAAAATATCAAGAGATGATCGCGTGATAAGCTCATGTAACAAATTTATTAAGTGCGACTTTCCAGTTCCACCAGGACCACTTATAAATAGACGAATAGGTTCTGGTTTGTCATTTGTTTCACCTTGTTTGTAAATGTTTAGTTGTTTAAAGTACTTTTTAACAATTTGAAAGGCCTGTAACTGCTCAACATTGAGGTCATGAATGAGATTGTTATACTGCAGATCAGTAAGCCTGGAGAAAGTAATATGGTTCAGTTCCTTGTCATCCTCCTCACCAGAAGCTTCAGTATCAAGTGCAAAGTTGTGTTCTTTGTCACTTAAATCTTTCTGAAGGATATCATCTGGGAAGTCAAAGAAATTGATGTTGTCGGGGTCTTCTTTAATAAAATGTTCGGCATCTGGAATGTCATTATCATAGGCCTCAGTGTTAGGAGCAACAACGGGAGCTATGTAATTGCGAAATACACTATCATCCAGAGCTTGAATTTGATTAATTGCTTTTTCAATTTCTTCAGCATGTTTATGGCTATCTGGCTGTTGAAGAAGCTGATGACAGCTGTGAAAAGCTTCTTCTGCTGTCGAAATGCCTCGAAGAAGGTCAATCTCATTACGCCATGGTAGGTACAGTATGAGAAAGGAGAAATAGTATGTGTCCCCATCTTGCTCTGCAGTAAATTTGGGTGTTCTAAGAACTAACTCACTCTTGCGTTTTGTGACAAAACCAGTTCCATCCTGCAATTTAATTGCATTTTTACTCTTACTTTCCTTACTTGAGGAGTACCATGTGGCAAAATGAGCTAATGTCATACATTCAAAAGCTACTGTTTCAGGTCTGCATTTATATCGTTCAAAGACATTTGAACAAAATATATCTGTGCTATCATTTTCTAGATTTCCAAGTTCGAGTTTCGGCTTTAGTAGCCTAATGCGCTCCTTTTCAGACCGAGCATTAAGGAAAATGGATGCCTTGGACGACCCACGTAATGGTAAGCCACACATCTTAAATGCAGCTTCTTGTGCACTTAATTGCCTATGAGTTAGAAAAACATTTCCAATAGTGTTGAGGTGTTTTTTTGTAGAAGCATCAGGTGGTTAGTTAGACACAGCTTCTCTTAGGGATTTTCCAACCTCTTCACTTTCAGCCTTACATATGTATGAACAAACATACTTGACTGCTCCATGGGCACTGCCTACAAGTTGTATATCCATGTAAGCATTCCAGACACGCAAGATGCTTTTATTGTAAGCATTAACATTTTCTGCACCTGGAGCACGTTTGATGGTATAACAGTGAGAACTGTTTTTCATTTCAACAATATCTTTTAATACGGTCTTTGGAGATACCTTCTGTGGGAATCCAAATCTACATGTTTGGTTTTGTTTCTCATATATATGGCAGGTATGAGTGTGTTTATGTCGCTGAAGTGCTTCCACTCTTTTTCTCATGAATGAGTCATCCTGAGAGATTTCAGTTGAGATGTACTTGTCAATGAAAGCTGGGGCATCAACCCTTCCCTGTTCTGTATCAAGATTTGGAGCATCTTGTACCCACCACAGTGAATGTAAATGAGGAGAGCCACGCATCTGGAACTCGATCCGCCAAAAATAACCTGTGATTTCACCTATTGGGCGTTCATCGGACAATATATACGAGTGGATGAGATGATGAACTCTTCTGCAAAAGTGTCTGGCAGTTGTGATTGGATTTGCTATCATGAGTGCTGTCTTTTGTTGCTTTTTTAATTTGACGACATCATGAGGCGAATTTGGCTGTCCTGTTTGTTGCAGCAGTACAGACATCAGGTCATCCCAGTTCATGTCATTTGCAGAGAGTGTAAGAAAGAAGGTCATTGGACCTTTAGCTTTGATTAATGCTAACAAATCTAACTTTGCAGCATTCCAATAAGCAGCAGAGCCTCTTACACCTTTCATAAATCCAAAGAAGTGCTCTGGGTAATCAGGATTTTCCTGAAAAGTCTCTTTAACATTGCCCGCAGTAAGATCTCTGGGTCTTTTGTTTGTTTTTGAGCTGCGAATTCTAGCGGCTATGTTGATGCCTTCAGACAACTTCTCTTTTTCAGTGAGATTAGTAGCCAAAAACAAACATGGGAAATTGGACTGCCAACGATTATCACAGGACAGTAGCCTTGATTGGAAATATTGCAAAACAGTCAATCGCAATTTTCTCGGCGTTCGGAGGCCATTTTTACCGTCAGGAAATAAGGAGGGAAATGCCATTTCTTCCAGATAAGAGTCAGAAAACATGTTTAACGGAGTATTTGTGTTGCGCTGGATAGTATGAACTGGAATGTGGCGGTCGTCAACAAATTTACTGTAATCTATCTTTGGTAAAACAGGATCTTTTTGTATAACAGAGCATTCTGGCTGCCAACCATCATTGGTACCAGTTTGTACGTCACTCAAATCCTGTGCATCAGAAGAAATGGTGATCACTGGAGGTAAACTTTGTTTTGTAGAAAATGTAGGAATGGTGATCTTAGAGTAGATAATATTGTGGGACTTTAGCCAAGTAAGAGCTGTCAGTATTTTATCTGTATCTACTATGAACTCTTTTGGGATGGTACCTTCCTTTTGACTATCAATTCTCACAAGTACCAAACCATGGTGTGAAAACTGGTCTACCTGCTCCTGTACATCATACGGAAAGTTTATAACTTGACCATTCATAGCTTTTTGCCCATGTGGAAGAATTACTACTTTCATATATACATGTGCTAAAGAAATCATTTTTTGTTCAGCCACATTCAGGTTTTGTAACTCTTCCGGAATTTTTGAAACTTGTAGCTGATTTTAAATGCACAAAGGGGGTAGTTTATTTTGTTTGAAAGAGGTATAGCACTTTGCACACAGAAAATACTAGATTGCTCAAGATTCACTAAGTCTTGCAACAAAGGTAACCACTGTTCCTTCATTTCATAACGTTTAATACTAGATGAGTAGTATAACTTCTGACATGACTGACATATGTTGCATGGACCCTCTTGTATGGCAGTGAGGAACTTAGCACCTGGCATATCACTGCTGACTTTGACATCCGATTTTAGTTTACGACCTGTATTGGTATTGTTAAGTACTGCTTCAGTAGGGATAGAACGGCTACTACCGACAATTTCTTCTGAGACTGGATCGTTGAAAATGGAATACTCATCTGTGTTTGGGAGACACAATTTTCTCTTTTTGGAAGGCAGAGGAGAGTCTTCATCTATGCAAATTGTGTCCGACTGACCATTTATTGCGAGCATAGGAGGTTCACACAAACAATTGCAGGCAAAATGTATTGGCCTCACCAACATGTAATGTGAATCTGTGTTTAGCAAGGTAATGTATGGACTTGCAAAAGTGACAGTTGATGCAACATTAAACCTTGGAAGAAATCTTTGCCAGGACATGGTTTGACCGAAACGACTAAGTACAAAAATTGGAGTTTTCAGCCAAGTTGCACTTGCTTCGATTTCAATGTCAGTGACCCAAGACAGCAATGATGCGTCAGTACGAAACATATTTGACATGTACTGCTGAACTGACTGTCTTCTAGGATTTAGCTGAATATCAGGAGAAAACATATTTAAATGTTCTAACATAAAAGAAACAACCCCGTGCCTTATAGGAATATGAAAGTCTTCCACACCAAAGAAGTGTAAACTGAGACAGCGGAAATAGCAATTTCCATCCCCAATTGAATTTTGTGCATATCGGTTGCAGCTACGTAAAACGTCATCAAAGGCAGTACATGCGCATGTAACATCCATCGATAACTGTTTACAAGGAGGCAAAATAGTTTCTGGAATATTGAAGTACTTTGCAGCTTCAACAGGAGAGCAGTGGCATATTTGTGCAGAAACATTGCCATGTGATGGGGGAATACGTGCACTTCCGGACATTTTTTGAGAAGATGAATTAACATTGTTAGGTGGCGCATTTGCAGTGTCGGAATATGTCACAATTGACGTATCGGAACAGGCATCCAAGGCAGGTTGACTGAATGCATGATTATCATTGGTTCCAATAACTGCATCATTTGCAAATGTATGCATATCAACAGCAGAGGTGGTGCACCATTTTTTTTGAAATTTTGCATTATTATTACCGTACAAAGCATTGGTGGTATCAGAATGCATTGTAACATTTGTGCAATCATACTCACTGAAAGTATTTTGCTCAGAGTCAGAAATGGGCGTGTCAGAATGTGTTGCATCATTTACATAATTATGCATTACAGTCTGTGTGTAATCATGATTATGCAAAGCAATGTCATGGGAAGGATGCTTCTTCGAATAATTATGCCCAGCAAAAGCATTGGCATAGGTAAGATGTGACATAGCTTGTGTGTAGTCATGATCATGCAAAGCAATGTCATGGGAAGGATGTTTCTTCGAATAATTATGCTCAGCAAAAGCATTGGCATGGGTAAGATGTGACATAGCCTATGTGTAGTCATGATCATGCAAAGCAATGGCAGGGGAAGGGTGTTTTTTTAAATTTGCATAATTATGCTCAGCGAAAGTATCGTCGTACATGGCAGAAAATGTCAAACCCGAGGTATTGTCACTACAGGTTATATTCATAGTAGGATCATAATCGTACTCAGATGTACGATGATCCATTCTGTAAATGTAAAGAAATAGGGATTAATAATTATAGACTGAAAATGGTAATCTTAATGTACTTGCAACTGAAATAAGCTACAGATAACAACAGGAAAAGTGATATTTTATATATATGCAACAATTACAGTAAACAGTCACCGTTAGCGATCACATACCACCAACTGGATTATATTTACTGTAAGCATATATAGAAATGATGACTACATCGTGTTAATACCTGATCCTTATTTTCTACGTTTCCACGGAGTGTCTGCATCAACACTGGAATCCTGAATGGAAGTAGCAGTACATTTTTTGGAAGTATCAAACAGCCAGTCGCTGTCACTTTCGCTGCTGGCTATTTCTTCATATTCGATAGAGTGGGAGGTTGACGATATCAAATTTATCTCGAGAGATGTGTATCGAATTTCAGCTCGAAATGAATTAATCAGTTGCTGAAACCAATGTTTGTTTGTTAAAGACACAGCATGGAGACCATCATAAAGATTGTTATACATATAACGGGTATGTGTCTTCAATGACCTTCCTTTACCACTTCTTTTTTTGTGCTCCTTACAAACAGATAAATGCCATGAAACAGTCCAGCAGCCACGTACACAAAATGTCTGAGCGTTAGAATTAACGATTTTAATTCTAATGTTTATTTCTGCAAGCAGTTTATTTAGATCAGCTTGCTGAGACTGTATATCTTCAGATGAAACGGTAGATTTTATAAGTTTTTTTGACTTTACATAGTCATCATGAATTGCTTGGAGATTTGCCGTGGGAATTGTGACAAAGCCCACAAGTGCGGACGGAAGTATTGTCTTTACTGCTGAACGAAAATATAGCAGTTTCTGTATAACATCATCTGCTGTAATTGATGACAGTTGAACTTCAATGCCACCTGTGTGATGCGTTCTCGACAAAATATCGTTAATTCCTGCAGCAATTTTCACAAAGACATGTTTGTTTTGGACCGGAAAATAATTAGATTTAATAGAACTGCATGTTTTTGACGTCAGTCTTGCAATAGTTGCACCCCTTTCAATAATATAACGGAGATTGACATCAGGCGGCTGCTTGTATTTGTCAAAGTTGTTGCCACGAGAGTCAGCAACAAATATGCAAAGATGGGTGTCAAATTCAAAGGGCATTTGTCAGTGAAATATATGGAATTAAACTGTAATATTAACAATGATTACAGAATATATACGAAATAAATACTATTGTTTTACAACCAAATAAGTTCAGGTATAAACTCTTAAAAGGGCCTGGTCTGGCTGAAAAGAATTCTCAGTGACAGTTTTGACAGGTGGTCGTCTGCTCGAGTGACAGTGTCAAGCAGAATATGTAAACAGACACCTGATTGGACGTTACATATTGTGACCGCTCGTGCTGTATTTCAAAACCATGCATTTACTATATTATTAAGTAACGGTGTGACATCGTGCACAAAGGCAATGATACAAACCTTTTTAGTTGTAAAATAAATTAATTTCATGGATGTTGTATAGGTCATCGCTTCGTACGAAGCTTAAAACGAGCTCGTTCATTTTTTCCAATTCTAAAACAGGAAGTTTCCCTATGTAAAGGTCAACTAAGGTGAATGCATTCGTACCAACTCGGTCATTTACCGCTACAGGCTTATTCGAAATGTTGCGAAGGATGTGGGCCACATAGTCTGTAAGTAAATTGTTCGTAAGGTTTTGGGCTTCGCTTCGCGAAGCTTAGGTAAATATGAGTTGTTGTATATTGTTTAGGGCTTTGCTTAGCGCGAAGCTCAAAAGCAAACGAGCTTCGCTCGTTTTTAAATAGTTTCACGAATTACGTTAATTTTTAACGCGGCGACATATTCTCGTAAATTGTTTATAAGGTTTTTATAAGCATAGCTTTATATAATTTCTTCTCGGGGCTTCGCTTAGCGCGAAGCTCAATAATAAACGAGCTTCGCTCGTTTTCGGGGCTTTGCTTCGCGCGAAGCTCATTAATAATAAACGAGCTTCGCTCGTTTAATTTAACCGGACATGGAGAACGCGGTAACAATATGTCGTAAAAGTTGAATGATTTGAGGGTTCACTATGCGAATAATGTCAATCTTTTAGCAATGTTTCGGGGCTTCGCGCAAGCGCGAAGCTCAAATATAACGCTCGTTTTTATTGTTTACACGATTTGTTGTTTACACGACTTGTAAAAGTTTACTTTGCGGTTTTATTTGACTTTTTGCGGTAATCGCCGCCATGACCGAAAAAGCGATTACTACTGGACAACTTCGACGCCGGGCTGCGCCCGGCGAGAATTGTCCAAAAAATACACAAGCAGAACATGTTTTAGCTTTTTTATCTACCCAAAATGATATTGTTTTGTTGACACATGTAATAAACAGGTCATTAACTGGGGTAGATGTATCTCGGGCCAATATCACAAAGAGGGACACCATCCCCAGTTAATAACCCCTAAATATTGACCGGACGCCCGGTCCGATAGCTATATTAACGGACGTGTGAAAAAAACGACGTCAAAATAGATCATAAAACGTATTGACTGAATCAATCTCTACCCAGCGTACACTCGTTCCTCATTTGACTCTGTCAACGTCAAAGGAAGTAGGGCGAACGGTTAGGTCACGTGGTTATTCAAAACAGTTATGACTATGTTTATAATAAATCCTTTTGCGTGATCTGCAAAGATAAAATATAGACCTATATTAAATAAGTTCAATTTTTATTTAAATGAGTTAATTTTTTTTAGTAATATTTCTGCTATCAAGCTTCGGTTTGAAATGTTTCCATATGCGTTTCGATTATTAAGGACACCTAAGTACGTATTATTTTTGTAGTAAAATAGTCCCGATTAAAACTAAATTGTTTTCATGCATTATTTCAAATCTTGCAACATGTAATTTGCAGATGTTCTGAAAATTATATTTACACAAAAAATAAATAAGTTTCAGGCACACATATTCCAATTTAACCGGTTTTACCAAAATCTTGTAATTTAGTAGTTAGCAGAGATATATGTGAGTGCAAGGAACGATAACTCTGCGTGGAGATTGTGATTGAATTTGTTGGTCAGATTCGATATAATATAACAAATAATGTATGGTGCTTCGGTCCATATGACGTTTATGGACTGGGCAATCAGACCTTGAACGTTATATTGACCTCAGCTTAGCCTTAACCTTAGCATTCTTTTCCGGACCTCCTAAGTGTCGATTCTTACGGATGGCTGAAGAAAATGGTTCTACCCAGTAATAAATGGGTGTCTCCACCACAAAAAAAGTCGACCGTCATATATAGCCTAAAATGTGCTGAAACACAAAATGACGTTGAACACCAAACAAAAAATATGCGAACCTCCTAGACGTTCGTGTCTTAGGGTTCCATAATGTTCATGTCAGAGACGTAGCCAGGCGGTGGTCCGGATGACCGGATGTCTGGAAGCCCAGGCTTTCATATTATTTTCCCTGTTTTTTAGTTTTGACTTGTGCAAGTGGATACTGTTAATAATATACTGACAATGTGGCACTGACATTGACTGTATGTACATTTTTAAATTATCTCACGGTCAGCAAAAAGCTCATTGGTCTAATAGGAATGGTAAGCGGCTTCAGTCATTAATCGTTTATTTGTTTAAAACGGCCAACTTCTCCATGGTCACCTGAACGTGAAGAACAGCACTCAATGACCTCAGCGTCCTGTTCTAGTGTAACACGCCCATTGATTGTTGCATTGAGTTGTGTATGAATAAAAGTTTAAATGCCATGTTGTCATTCATATCTAGGCCTAAATTGAAAAATAAATAAGTTACATTCGCATCATGTATCTTCTAAGAAAGAACTTGTCTCATGATTGAATGCTCCCTTTAAAAACATAAACACTAAAATGACAACATATTGATAGTCTTGATCATCGTCGACGTTTGATTGTAAATACAAACGTCTTGACCGTTTGTGCAGAAACAAATTTGAATTTGGAAGCAAGTGACCGTAATTATTATTTGTGTATTAAAGTATTTCTGACCATACGTACTTAGTTCGTCGATATAATAATGAAGTGTCCCTCTTTGTTTATTTTTGTTTATTGATTCGTGTATTGTCTTTCTGCCTTTCTGTATATCTTCGATAGCAGGTGTTTCTGTCTCAGCTAGTGTATCGGCAAAAATTAAACTTTGTTCAGGAGGGCTTGAAAACAAACAAGCGTCGCAGATGATCTAGACTAATAAACTAATTTCCATATAATCAATTAAAATTAAGAAATTACAATTTTAACATGCCAATGCTTGAAAAATGTAACAAATAGATCAAAAATCTGATATAAACAAAAAATGGCATTTTACTTTAGTGAAAATACCTTTTTTTACAAAAAGAAATGGGAATTATTTACTGACCGCCATTTTGCGACTAACCAAAGCGGATTGAACTTCCTGTGATGCATTAGGTGTTCTACACCTCTAAGAACACTTAGCTGTGAGTGAATTTTCAATGCAGCTATTCTAACAAAGCCTACACTATAACGCATTAAAAACAGAAAAGTTTTTGCGAATCGACTCAGTATCGATCAAGATATATGCGTTTCAAAAAAGAACAGAGTGGTCGACAGCGACAAAAATCAGTGTTTCAGTTTTAACCTACCTGAACTGTTTTATAAAATGACATTGGGCATATCTATACTTGATTTAATGGACTAAGTGCATCTAAAGTCAATAAACATGAAGAAATCAGAAAGTTTAGCTACCAAAACTGTTCTTTGAATGCAAAATATGCTGATTTTCATGCCAGAATCCAATTTTCAAGGCAATTTTTCGCTATTTGTGGCATCATACCTTAATTTGGTAACACTACGGGAATACATAGGCATCCCAAATACCAAATGCAAGTATGGTACTAGCTGTGTGTTTAAAAGTGAATATGTAATGATTGGGCAACATACTTTGCCTACAGTTCTCTCTGACATTATCACAGACAACCCATTTTTAGGGGCTAAGGGGAAGGATTTTGTGGTGTCATACCTATAAAATCAGGATTTTGAAAATAATAATGATGAATTATGATGACAAATACATGTATCTGTACATGGTGACAAGCCTAGTTTTAGAGAAAAATGTTTCATAAAATTGCAAACAAAATAATGTCAAAACCGGTTTTAAAAGACTGCGAAGTGTTTTTTTGAAGTAAATACTTTTTTGAAGACAAATAATCATTCCTAAAGGAAAAATGACAGTTAAGTAAGTATCTGAGAGAAAATGAAAATTCCCATGATCCCGCCAAATAGGTGTAACACATCCATTGATTTTTGCATTGAGTTGTGTATGAATTAAAATTTAAATTCATATCTAGGCACAAATTAAAAATGAATAACTTACATTCTCATCACAAAGAAAGAACTTGTCTCATGAATGAATGCTCCCTTTAAAAGTATAAACACTGAAATGCCAACATATTGTATTCATACACTCATTTGCAAATAAACAAACATAATTCAAAACTCACAATTTTAACATGACAATGCTTGAAAAATGTAACAAATAGATCAACAATGTGATATAAACCTAAACTGGCACTTTACATTAATGAAAATCCTGGGATGCAATAGGTGTGCTACACATTCTAGCACCACACAATGACTCTGAAAGTAACACATCACCTTATACGGATATCCGACCGTTCTGTTATGTACGTGTATATATATTCGAAAAAAAAACATAACACACCAAATTTTAATCTCTTCAAAGTGTTATTATTGATAGAATACGAGTTTGGCTCAAGCATGTGAGCATACGTAGGACGTAAAATTTTGCAATCTCTTTACATAAAATATACAGTAATGAAATGGCGCAAATTTTAAAAGCGTAACTTCAATATTTAGCCATTTTGTGTTACAAAGTGTACTGTGATTAAAAGGTCTACACCATCGCAGTTGTGTCCTTTCTCTAACTAGCTGCAACCACCTCGACGCACCCCATTTTTTACTAAAAGGATTGAGATTTCTCTGTAATATTACGTTGAATTAAGTGTACAGAATATAATTTATATATTATTCCTTTAGTATAGGAGCCTTCCTAGTGACGTGGACAAAATAAGTGGGCGGTTTTGCTGCCAAAAAGCAACATATACTTATGTTTTTATTCCTTGTTGACATTAGAATAAATAAAATATAAAAACATATTCTCAGTATATTGTTTATCGCCAAGTAGAAAGCACGTTTGACTTCCTCGCATCACCGGTATACTTCCGTGTTATTAGGGTTACGGGTAAAATATAACAAGAAAGGTAATAAAACCAGCAACTATTTTTAAAACATAATCAACACATTTATTAAAATATTACAATGAACTATATTCATTTAAAGAAAATACATAAAATGGATCCAGTATTTCTTTAAAATCCAATATACGAATAAAATAAAAATAATATTGGCAAGTGCCCCTATAATCTAAATTGTCAAGTCTACTTTTAATCCAATTTCACTTCAAGTCTTTCCCGGTTTATTAATTCATTATAGTCCAAATGTCCAAATAATCAAATAATCCAATGTCACTAGATGAGCACAATAGTTTTTATCCTTTCACAATATATTTTAATTGACTGCATCCAATATTTTGTAAATTCTCAATTAAAATATTGAACCAGATACTCCGTTTTAAATAATAATACTGAAACCCTGCAAGTTTTACTAAGCTTTATATACCAACATTGAACATTCTAGATTTAAGAATGTTCTGTAACAATCTACACATCTCATTATGTAAACAATAATTTAGAAAATACTAAAATATTATATAAACACTGGATGTCAATCTAACAGTCTGTCTAAAAATAGAATAGTACACAAGCCAGCTATGTATATATGTCCTATTAATAGAAACAATCTCACAACTGGATCAATAAACATGTACAATTATATATCATGATATACATGAGGGTAACATTAGGCAAGCCACCTCCCTGAACCACATCCGTCGGATGGGAACGTCGGATGAGGATGTTAACCAGGCGTTTCCGTGTATCGGAGAATATCCTCCGAGCACGTTAAAGGTACTATAGGTATACTATTCATTACTTATACTAACCAAAACAAATATAACCTCAAAATCTATGATACGTAACTCTGTATATGTATTTTAATTTTAAAGTTAAATATTGATTAACTGATTCATCCTAGAATATATGTCATATCAAATACAACTAGAACGAATTCGACGGCGCGCCATCGCTAATACCCACGTTTTCTTCACACAGGTCAATTCCATTTAACCCTGTATTCATTTTACATGCAATTGTTTTGATTGATCTTTGATACTCAGATCATAAATAGTATTGTTATGCTTTCTGTTTACATGTATGACACTTTAAATAAATAAAAAATGTTTAGGGTATTGTGTATTTGAACTTTTGACCCCTATCCCAGAGTCCCACGGTGACACTGGCGCAAATGATACTGATATTTCCAAACTTATTATATTTTATTGAGAAAGAAAAATATATAGTTGACCCAATTTACACACTTCATTTCACACACACCCAGCCCCACTCTCTCCAACCTGGGCACACCTAGTTCTATATTTGCCAAGTTTAAAAAAAGAAAAAGAAGAATGCAACTGCATTTGAATTTTGTGAATATAGTATATACTGTAATCCATTCATCAAAATGTTCGTTTGAGACATAATTTTCACCGCTGTTACCCTCCTCCCACCACCCATCCTTCCACCCCAACGACAGGGAAGACGTCCGAGTTTTAAATAATAAATCATTTTACTTGCTGTGTATCTCTTTCGTAGACGACTATTTATACCAATTAATGTGCAAACGTATGGGAAAATGACACTGTAATTGATTTATTAGTGTATTTGATGGAATTTTACCCAGACATAGGTGGAAACAAATGTATACAGTGTAATCCCATCATCATAACGTTTCTTTTGAGACATGATTAAAAAATCAAACGACACCCATATTACCGCCATAATTCTGTGGCGCATTGACGCGACGTAACGCGCAATAAGTTCTAAATTCTTGCTTTGTAAATACTAACATATTTGATTATTAGGACATGACGAATAATTATAAGTTATTAGATTTGTATCGGAATATATGCACGAGTTATTTTGCGTATTAATATTGCGCGACTTTAGGAGCGCAATATTTATGCGCAAAAGAACGAGTGCACATATCCCAATATAAATATAATAACCTTTTTATTGCATACGCATTTTTAATTCAGAGAAAATAACACAGGTTGTAACATTTAACTTTCACCAAAAATATTTGCTTGAAACAAACATATTGTCATTACATAATGGGAATTTTCACAATGAAATCAACATTGTTTACATCACGTGACATACTTTCTTTGACATGGACAGAAAAGTGCACCAATCACGAACAAGTATACATTACACACCCAGTATGACTTTACTACACGTCAATATGGGCCAGTATGCCATATTGACGTTTCCTGCAACATTGAAAGTAAACGGAGCTTGTAAATGTGTATGCAGTAACACAAGATATAGCATTTTTATGAATATTAGGAAATGACGAATAACACATAATGTCGGATTTGTATATATAAGTCAGTTGTTATATTGCAATCTCGACGTATTGCAACTGTGCAGATTCAATGGAGATTGATCCATTGCCTATTGTAGGGAGTGCTCTTAAAAAGGACACGCGGCAATCTTAATTCAGTGTTTCTTCAGAATCGCTATTTATTTAATACTTATTTGAATAGCTTGAAGCAAAACTGTTTTGAAATTAATAATTCTTAAATATATAACATCAATAATATATTTAAAACTATGGTTAAATAACGAGAAAATATGTAAATAACGAGCAATGTATTTCTTTTTATTTAATTATAGGCATTTAAGTTAAAAGTCAAAAAGATACAGGCGTTCACGACTAAGCATGGAATTACGTTCATACTGACGCAATGTCATCGCGTGCTCAGCTCCGCTCCGTTCCTCGCTGGCTGAATGTAAACACGAGTGTGAAAATAAATCTCGATTTGAATCCGGCGGAGATGTGCTTTAGGCATATAAACCAGCCAGCATTACAGTAGAATTGCTCGAGAGATATACCTTAAATATGGTATTTTGAAAGTAGTAAATTCCATCACTGCTGGGGAAGCCCGAAGTAATTTTCACAATCCACAGCATCTATATAATAGCAAAAAGGTGAATTGTACTCTGTGTTGCGTTATGATATTGATTTTTGTCACGTGAGGCGAGTGGGAGGTGTCAACTAGTTTCAATTCACTGAGTATTTCCATTTATTGGACGGCGTCAACGGTTGTTTATATGACATCCATTGATGCAACCGATGTTATTCCATGCTGAATCGGGAACGACAGTACTGGAATCAGTTTAGGTGCTTATTATAATACAAGATAAATACTTTAATATTGCCATTTGCCACTTTAACGGTACTTTAGCAGTATATATGCGCTTTACTTCTATAAAGCGCAGACTAATCATCCTCCTCTTCCGTAATAACATCATCATCGTCATCCTCCTCCTCCTCGTCTTCATCTTCCTCCTCCTCCTCCACCTCGTCCTCCTCGTCCTCCTCCTCCTCCTCCTCCTCCTCCTCCTCCTCCTCCTCCTCCTCCTGCTCCTCCTCCTCCTGCTCATCCTCCTCTTCCTCCTCCTCCTCCACCTCCTCCTCCTCCTCCTCCTCCTCCTCCTCCTCCTCCTCCTCCTCATCGTCATCCTCCTCCTCCTCGTCTTCATCTTCCTCCTCCTCCTCGTCCTCCTCCTCCTCCTCGTCCTCCTCCTCCTCCTCCTGCTCCTCCTCCTCCTGCTCATGCTCCTCCTCCTCCTCCTGCTCCTGCTCCTCCTCCTCCTCTTCCTCTTCCTCCTCCTCCTCCACCTCCTCCTTCTCCTCCTCCTCCTCCTCCTCCTCCTCCTCCTCCTCCTCCTCATCATCATCATCATCATCATCATCATCATCATCATCATCATCATCATTATCAAAACCATCATCATCATCATCTTCATCTTCTTCTTCGTTGTCTTCTGCTTCTTGTTCTTCATCTGTATCATCATGGTAGTCATTATCATCACCATCTTCATCGTCTTCATTGTACCATCGACCTCCGGGAGAACCTCGAACTGTTATAGAACCACCCCCATTGGTAGAAGTCAACTTTGTTTCTGGAATGCTATAACCTTCTATGACCGGTATTTTATCGCATTTTCCCAGCCGTTCAAGTTGGCGAAAAACCCAAAGTCGCCGATTATCGGCAGTAATCCATTTGGCACCACTCTTTACCACTGTCAGGGACGGAATACTTGTCAAGGAACACCTGTTAATAGATTGAAATATTACTCAATGTAAAGAAGTCACTAGAAAATTGGTCCTTAAGAAAATATATACATGTGCATGCCCGCCTCCTCAAAGTCAATTTTGTTTTCAGGTTAAAAATATCAGCTCTGCTGGCCTTCACTGGCCAGAACGTTTGTAACATTTGACGTGTGAATACAATAGGGCCTTCATTTTAATTGGATCTATAACACACTTTTTCAGGGTTTCATATAAAAAAACAGCCATTTATTTATTTATTACAAAATACCAGGCCATATTCTGCCTTGTGCACACTTTAGTACTTACACTTTGATTTGATCTTTACCAAACTTAGTCAGATTGTTGACATCAATACAAGCTTAGACTTTATTTTGTATTTTATCTTTAACGAACTTGGACAGATTGCTGATATTAATAACAGCTCAGACAAGTTGGAAAATCAGCTAGAGTTAAATAGTAACATCAGATATATTGTTTTATTGCAACATGCTATATTTTGCTTTGTTAAATCTCTGACTACTTTTTTTTTGCATCAGTCTGATCGTTACCAAATTTAGTGTTAGTTTGTATATCAATGAAAGCTTGAACAAGTTAAATAACTATCCTACAATACCTCCACCTCCACATTATGTTTTGTATCAAGCTATCTCGGTCACTGAAGAATGTGTCGAAAATTGATCTATCAACATCGTATTAGAAACAACAGAGTAAAGGCCCTTGAATTAGCTATTATGTTAAACTTTGCTTTGTAACACTCTAGTTTCCTTCATTGTCCATGCTACATTTACCAAGCAAACCATTTTAAGGTGTAAATATCATGTTAAAAAAAAAGGTGTAAATATCATGACAAAATCTTCGATAATTTTGAAAACAAGCCATATTTGACCCACACATTCTCCCCCACCCCCACACAAACACATACACACCCACCCATCCACCTCCAACCCCACTTTGCTTTATATTTTATTTTATGTTAACTCTGTCATAGAAGAGAGGTCACCTTTAAAGCCAACCATGCCGGACTAGAAATAGCAGAGGTATAGCCCTTGAAATATTTAAGAAATACTATAACTTGCTTTGTTACGGTTTTTGCTCCTTCATTTTAAATCCAATCTTTAACAAACTTGGTCATAGTGTTTATATCAATGCCAGTTTTAACAAGCTCAAAAGCTAGTCAAAAATGAGGGGAAAGGCACATCATAGGTGTGTCCCTTGACGAAATATAAATAGCTATGTTACACACACACACACGCACACATGCACGCACGCACGCACGCATGCAAAGCACGCACACGTATACGCTAAGAAAAAAAAGAAGAAGAAACACAATAAACAGCAACTGTTACAGTATAAAAGCAAATAGTAAATTTCTATTTTAACGGAAACAAAAATTTGTAATGGATTCTGCTGCCCTACCTAAACGAAATGCAGAGCATGATTAGATTTGTGATTTCGTTAATATTGTCTGTTGTCGACCAATGGAACGCCGTACTTCCGAAACAAAAAGTAGTTATGCGTTTGGTCATGTCGTCAACTGTCTGTCGTATAATACTTATATCCGCCTACATTACATGGTCCCCCTTAATTGCATTAAGCGATGGGAAAGGATATTACGACAATAAAACACGTTTAAAAACTTTTTTTTACTGCAAAAAAGGCATAACCTGTTTAAAATTACCTATTATATGTTTTAATTTTACAATATGCAAACCTTTTAAGCAGAAATTAAGTGTTTTTTTTTTATTTCATACCCCGGCCAAGCCCGTTTTCGCTTTTTGGAGAAGAGGTTGGATGGGGTATGAAAGTTAATACTCGGACCACGTAATGATCTATCCGTCCCGTCATGAACTTTTTGATGGTGTGTCCACCCCTCATCAGGCACCATTGGTAAATCATCAACATAATATTCATCATAATCATCTCTATCAAACGCGGGATTGTCATATTCAAATCCTCCTTCAGCCATTGTTTATTTTATTTAATTTTAAAAAATATATTTAAAAAATAAAAACAATGTCAGCTTACGGAAACAAACTTAACCCTCATAGAAAACTAAGAGAACCTCATGGTGCCAAGGGCATCCGCACAAGTGTAGTAATAACCAATAATCCATCAACAATAGACCAAAACCAGCAACTGCTTGTGAGATTTCCAAATCTAAGTACTAATGATGTGATAGTTCCACGTACTGCTCGTCTTGCCTTTGAAATAGAACTTAAAAGCAGAACAGACGCCAGCGTTACTCTATACCAAAATCTGGGTAGAGCAATTGTGAAAAAAATGACAATAAGAATAAGTGGCAATGAAGTCATGTCAATAGATGACAGTGATATATATCATTGTTATGTAGATTTATGGAAAAGCCCTACTGAACGAGTAAACATAGCTTACCAAGGTATTGGTAAAGCAAACATGTTAAAACATAGAGTTGGTGCGGGAGATGCTTCCTCAGACGCTGAGGATGAAGCTGTAGCAGCAGCTTATGGAAATAGATTGCGTATTCCACTGGACTTTGAAATGTTAGAAAGTCATATGCCATTTTATCAAGCGGGGCTTGGTGATAGGTTAGAAAATGAATTAACGTTTAACAATTATAACAAAGTTATCAAAAGCAGTGATGCTGATGCATCTTATGTAATACAAAATATCTGCTTGGAGTTTGATATGGTTAGTGATGTTGAATTAACCAGACAAATAAGACAGCAAATCAATGGTAATATAGTATTTATGTATGATCGTATCTTGCGACATAGAAAAATACCAACAAAAAATCTGATACCCTTTGGAATATCAACATTAATGTACCAGCACGGAGCATGAAAGGTATTTTAATGCTGTTTGAAGACCTGAAAAAACAGACATGGAATTCTTTTACAACCCAACGATTGAAAAGGTTGAAATGACAATAGAGGGCGTACAAATCAGTTGTATAGTCAGGGCATGATGGCATATCAACATTGGGATGAAATTAACAAATATTTTGCCTTGACATCAAAAAGAAACAAGGAAACAGACATAGTGGCAAAGGACTTATACTTTACCAATGTTTCTCTTGACACTTATTTGACAAAATCATACGCTTTGTGGCTTGACCTTAGAACATGTGATGACAATTTATTATACGGCAGTGGAAGAAAAATAGAAAACGGTAGTGAAGGCATAACGATACTAATAAATAAAAAAGCAGATGCAGATCAACCTTTAAATATTTATCTTTATTTAGTGTTTGCCCTACTTTTTCCTCCAATGAGACGGTGATGAATTTTAAAAAAATGGCGAACTTATTCATGTAAATTTCTAACGATCACCAATTTTAAGCATTTAATCATTAAGTAATCGCTTACTAAATAGCACGCGCTTGTTTTGGTGCGAACGTGTTAAGACGCGTGGTTTCGTAGAACGCGGGTGAAAAGTAGGGCAAACACTAAGTCAGTTAGAGGCTAAGAAGTGAAATTTTAACAATTAAGAAACCCCGGTCGGTCGCTGCGCTCCTACCCTTAGGGTTTCTTAATTGTTAAAATTTCACTTCATAGCCTCTAACTAATACATAATACAAGACGCGCAAATCAATTTCGAAGATGGAAGATTCAAAGAAGTACGATACTAGTTTGCACAAACAAACATATCCTAAATATCCACACAGTGCCATTATCTGTGGTCAGACAGGCTGCGGTAAGACAGAGTTTGTTCTTGACATACTTGAAAAAGAGTATGTTGGAGTTTTTGAACATATAATTATATTGTGCCCAACCATAGAGTGGAACGAGGCTTATAGAAATAGACCCTGGATAGGAGATGTAAGACACCCAAAAGATAAAAAAATAACAATTGTCAATCCCGTGAGCAAGGTAAAGAAATGCTTCAAGAACTGTTGCGTTTATTTTTCAAACAATATGCTGGCAAGCCCACATTATACAACATTGATGATTGCTCCGCCACAAAAGAATTAACAAAGAAAAAAGATATGTATGTTATCAGAGTTGGCATTCTCTGGTCGTCACGCCAAACAATCAGTGTGGGTCATTTCGCAGAGATATAATTCTGTATTGAAAGATTTGAGAGAGCAAGCAAAATGGTTGTGTATGTTTTACACCAAGGACAGAGATAGTTATGAAAATTGTTTGAGAGAAAATGATGTTATTCCGACGCTAGAGGAGAGAACCAGAATAAGAAAAGCTTGAGCAAAAACTAAATATTCCAAGTTAATATTGAGGACTGACCAACCAACTGGTTATTGGGTTGAATAATTTTTTCCAATTTGGAAAATAAAAAACTAAATCCGGCCGAGTGCCAACGCGCCAACCAATGCACCAACCAATACCGGTACAACAGCACTAACCATGTTTTTCTTTTTACGGACGTGTTGTATCGGGGCTTGTAAAAAATCACTTCTTGGGTCACATATAACATATTTTACGCCATCCTTTGTCACAGGCATTACAAGCGTTTTCTGTGCACCTGCGTACGCTTGGAAAAAAATCACTTTCTGAAACACATATACAACATTTTACGTCATCCTTTGTCACAGGAATTACAATTTCCTGTGCTATTTTATTTTTGTTATAATTACCAATCTCATCGTCTGTTATTGTTCTCATTTTCAAATCCATTTTTTATATAATATTTTTTTATTATTACAAAATATATTTATTTCATAATATCCGCAGGTATAATACCGTCAAATAATTCCTTTTTTTACAACTGTTGCTGATAGTAATACTAACAGCAAAGTAGCAATGTTAATAGCAATACTGACATGAATATAGTAATGCTTTAAGCATTGCTCATAGCAAATTAGTAATGTTAATAGCAATGCTTGCAGCAAATTAATAATGTTAATAGAAAAAATAGCAATGTTAATAACAATGCTATTAACAATACTAACAATTACTAGTTGCATGAATATCGCAGCCGGTTGTTTTGTATATATTTATTTCAAGATAAAAAATAAGATTACTAACATAAAAATGAATGCGGAAGAACTATTACAAAATATATCGGAACAGACGGAACCAAATGAATCAAAGCAACAAGAAACAAAAAAAGAAAGATTATCAGCCATAGTGGCTGGAGGTGGTAGCCGTCAATATTTGGGTAAAGACATACAACTCACAAATATAGATAGCATGCCCCCGGATGAAATTAACAAACTTTACTGCAGATATGAAGCAAGGCTTGGGGCAAGCATGACCAAAACTTTAGGCAATTCTTTTATTAACTTGTATGTGATGGGAGTATCAAAATATTTCAATGTAACCAATCCACCAAAACTGATAGAAGATTTGGAGGAAGACCCATTTATTAATCATGCTTTGACAAGTGCTTGTTGTGAGTTGTATTATAGGTATGGAATGTGCTTAGCGCCATTTACAGCAATACTGACAACTGTTAGACATATTGATTTTAATAAAAATAAAAATATAGATAATATAAATGGAGAACCAAAAGAGAGAAGTTATACCTGTTGAGGTTGTTACACAACCTGTTGAACAACAAAAAGTAAAAAATCCAAAAAGAATAGAAACTGGGAAAAAAGGAGCAGCGGCAAGAAAGGCAAAGCGTCAGGATGCACAGGATGCAAAGCAAGATGCTGCAAAGCAAGATGAAAATGAAATAACAAAAATAACAATAGGTGAAGAGGAACCAGAAAAAATCAAAATAAACGTATACAAAAATTATATTCCACCGTGTATGGTTTTATTAGGCATTGCTGGGTTGGGTTTGTATATTTATAACAAGAAATCTGCTACGCAACCTGTAGCTGTGCAACCTGTTGCTGTTCATGTTGCACCAAAAGACCCGTTTGATTATTTTTAATAATTTATTTTAAAAAAATAATCATATAAAAAAAAATGGCAACAAGTATTGACGAAAAACAAATTGTAAATATGGTGTATCACGCTGGAGTGGAAACACTTTTAACTGTTGGATATTCTGAGATTGGCAGAAAACTACTAAAAAGACCAGCACCTAAAGTAGATTTTAATATAACAGATGTTGGGATGCTGTCTGTGGATATAATGTTAGCAATGACTACAAAGGATATGTTGATTAAGCAAGGTATTATTCCTGCGGATATTATGAAATAATTAAAAAAATATATATATAAAAAAATGGCAAGTGCAGTAGCAATGATGATAGGTGGCGCATTAACAAACGCATTGGCGTTTAGCAGTTCAAATTATTTCTTTTCAAAAAAGGGAAGTCATTCAGATGAGGAAAGACAAAGGCATGACAAAGCAGTGGAACAATTAAACGCAGCACAAGCGGCGTGGAATAAAAAAAGAACAGAGAGATTAGATTTTATCAATAAGCAACTGCAGAAAGAGCATCATGCAGAGCAGACTTTTGATGATGTGGACCAGGCTATGAAGCAGTATTATTATATAACTGGTAAACATTTGCTTTTGGAACCGGAGCCTAAGTTGAGTGGTTTTTATACACCATCTCCGGATCAACAGAATAGAGAAATTACGTTTATTGTGGTGGGCATGGCTGCAACTGGATTTGTGGCGTATAAATTGATTTCATAAAAAAAAATATAGTTTAAAACTATTACTTTGAAATAACTAAGTTATATGTTTACTTTGGAACAACTGGAAAGACTAAGTCATATGTATGATACCTATTTTTTTTTTGTTTTTACATGGTTTCAATCCAAGTGGTCGAATATGATATGGTGGTTTAGCACTCTTTTCTATTTTATTTTTAAGATGACCAGGCGCCCATACTTCACCGTTGTCTAATAATGTCAATACCATGGATGGACCATATTCAGTATCCACTATTTTTGTATCTGTAATAGTATATATTTTATTTATTTCCAAGTCTGTCCATTTCTTTGTGTTATTTTGATTTTGCTCTTCAAGCAGTTCATCAAATTGTGCAGTTGTGATATCCATTTTTTCTTTTATAGTTATATAAATTTTAATCTTTAGTAGAAAAAATGGAAAAGATTTATTACAGCCCAAAAGGATTTTGGAGAGGTTACTCAGCAGTTAAAAAATTAGCAAAAGAGGCTGGTGTCAGTAAGAAACAGGCATTAGAATTTTTAAAGAAACAAGCTGTGTGGCAGATTTATTTACCCGCACCAAAGAAAATAATTAGACCCAGGTTTGATGTTTCTGCTAAGAATGGAGTGCATCAAGACGATTTGTTATTTTTACCGCATGATGCTTTCGGCTTTGGTCGTGGCCGCAAGACATATAAATATGCGTTGACTGTTGTTGATATTGCAAGTAGATACAAAGAAGCAGAGCCACTGACTTCCAAGGATAGCAAAGAAGTTGCTAAAGCATTTGAAAATATATACAGTCGGCATTTAAAATATCCAAAGTTATTACAAGTTGACCCAGGCAGAGAATTCATGGGTGCAGTATCGCAGATGATGGCGAAACACAAAGTAAGTATCAGACGAGGCAGAACAGAGATACACAGAGACCAAGCTATAGTGGAAAGATTTAACAGAACATTAGCTGAAAGATTGTTTGGTTATCAGTATGCTAAGGAAATAGATTTGCAAAGACGTAACAGAGAGTGGGTAAAAAGATTACCAGAAGTTGTTAAAGCAATAAATGTGGAGACAAAAAAATCCCCTCCTGTTGAAACAAAAACATTAAAAGAAAATCCTATCGGTATGAATGCAAGTGTAAGATATTTATATCAACCCGGGGAACAAGAAGGTGGAAGACGCAGAGCAACTGATCCAATGTGGAGTGTAGATATTCACAAGATTAAAAGTTATATGGTGACGCAAGGCATAAGAATATATTATTTAAAATTACCAGCACCACAGAGAGGATTTGTCACAGAAGAACTACTTATTGTTCCTGCTGATACCCAAATTTATAAATTTTTGTAATATCCATGTGCATCAGTTTTAATACCTTCTGGTGCTATGTATCTTTTTGAGTAAAATGGTGATAGTGTAACTTTGTTTACTGTTATGCCATATATTTGATGCTTTATTGATCGTATCATATTCATTCCATGGGTGTATTTTTTCTTGTTAAACAATGCATCCTTGTAGTTTTCAAAGTTTATATTTTTTTCTATTACATATTTTTTTACTCCCTTTGCTTTCTTAATAATCTGCTCATCCGCTCTCAAAATAGAATATAGCTTGGGTCTTAATCCAACATACTCAGCTATAGCAACACCAGCACATTCATCTTTCATTTTATCTAATACTTTTTTGTTTGTATCATCGTGCAGTGGATGGTTTTGCGGATAATCACTCAAGTCATACTCATCTTTCATTTCAGCCATGTCTTTGTACACATCTTTTGTTTTGATGTCTACCAGCAAGCTGTCAGTGTCTGTGTATAATAAAGTACAGTCATCTCCGTATCTTTTCTTTAGGGTATTATAGTACCAGTCATACATCATGTACTTTGATAAATCCAATACTGCCATCCCAACATAGATTGGTTTGTTTAATGTTAATTTTGTTTTGTTTACATGTATTGCTGACATTTCATCTGAAAACTTTATACTCCTGTTAAAGTTGGGTTTGGCTATTATTTTTCTTATCTTTTCATTTTCAGAGCCGTCAGTTCTGACTAGTTTTATATCAGTCCGCTTGCGTAGATTTTTCATTGTTTTGCCAAACACAGAGTTGTTCGCAAGTTTGTAAAAATCCTTTTCAAAGGGTGATTTAGCTTTTTTTCCTAAGTTCTGTGTTTAGGTTTATGTATGATTCCATCCATGGTTTTTCATTGAATTCTAATACTCTGTGTATTTTTTTTAGTTTCATGCCCAAAGATAAATACAGTTCCAGGGTTTTGTGAAGTATCACATATTTTTCTTTGTCCATAAGATTGGGGACTAGTTGTTCTGTATTTATCATGCTATTATTTTCCAGTAAACCTATTTGGTATTCAGACAACCATTCTTTTTTCACTGCTAATCTTTCCGCTGCAGGTGAATAGTCATTGTGAGCTTCATGAAGTTCTTTAGAATATTCTAAATCTACTTCTGCAAAATATCCTTTTCCTTCCTCTGGCTTTGGTAATGTATCTGATTTCACCCACTTAAAGCCAGAATATGGAAGTGGCTGACTCATTGCCCACCCATAAAGATTATTTGCATCAAAATACATTAAGAAGTTGTTTTCCTCGTTAGGGTTATAATCAGATACATGTGGATTGAAACACATCTGCTAACAAAATCAGTTTTTAGATATGTAATCTTTGAGACTTATTCCTTTCCCTGTAAGTTTACTGTAAAATGCTTCAGTTGGTGGTAATTGTGTTTCCTTAAATCTTTCCATACTGTCCATATATTCATATGGATAAACACATTGTCGCAGAAGTAATTTTTTTTTTCTCCAAAATAATTTTTAGCAATTTTGAAATCAGATTCGTCTGTTGCATCAACCAATTTTCCCAGGGACGAAGGCATAAATTGAAAGCTATCCAAGAACCTAAGTTGTCCGGCACTAAATGAAATATACTTTTCTGCGTTGTTTGGGATGCATGTAATATTACCTGACATTTTATGTATTTTTTGCATGATGAGATGACTATCATATCCTTTGAGGTTGTGAAATTCAATAGGGTAGTTGTTTTGTTTTGTTTTATTTTTAGTTTCAGGTTACAGTTTTTATGTGCTGCACCTCTGTATTCTCCTGTAAAAAGACAGTGGTCTCTTACTTTGCCGTTTTTACCACATTTTCTACCTATTTCATTCTCGCATATCCAACATTGTGTTGCTTTTTCATGATCTTCCTCATTTTGCTGCGTCATGATTAATGGTTTTGGGTGAGCAAATATATTATTAATGTTGCTCTTCTAACATTCTAAGTGATTTAAAAACTTTTCAACAGCATCTTCACCTCTGTAAATAACAGGTTCTTCAGCTTTGCCATCATATCTGACAACTTGGTATCCAAAACTACAAGCTTCGTTTTTTGAATTTCAGATTTCTTTCCAAATTTGATTGACTGCGGTTTGATTATACTCTCAAAATCAGCATATGTTGTATAAGGCGCATGCATCTGATTTTGATGATTTTTAAATTTTATGTGATTTTTACCTTCTTGCGGCATTTCTATTCTGCAAGAATTTTTGTTGATACCATCTCAGTCTTCTTTGTGTTTGGTAAGTAGTTCTTTCCCAGAAAAGCCGTGAAGGCAACGATCGCAGAAGTAAGTTTGACCATGGTGTTTGTTTTGGTCATAGAGTAGTCTATTCAGATTTTTAATCCAGCAATAGTGATATTTTGTTATTTTTGTTGGTTTGTCGGGATTATCATCAGGGTTATAGTTGTCATCTATAATTCCTTCTTCATTATTTGGATCATCTTCATTTTCTAAATCTTCTTCAACCTCAGTGTCTTCAGATATTAAGAGCAGATTAATTCGCTCAATATCTTTTGGTTGTTCTGATATGTGATATGGAAAAATGGTTATCTTTTTATTTTTTCCTGTTATGATATATCCATAAACATTAATAGCAAGATTGTTTTGTTTTTCTACTTTGGATATTTGAGAAACTGGAGTGGGAAAGTCAATGCCATCTTTTTTCAAAAACGATATATCAGGATACTTTGATAATCTGTCTGTGTGATCTGCAACTGGATTTAAAGCAGAATTTATTGAATGAAACAAACATTTATTATCATTATTTTTTACATTGATTATTGCTTTTTTGTTGGCTAATGCTTTGGCCAGAGGAATATATGAAGAACCTTTTAATGGTTCATATTTTGCAATATTCAAGTAAAACTTAACACAGCGATCAATCTCCAATCCTGATGCTGTGTTTGTAAATCTTTCAAGGCTCTCTTGTATAAATGCAGATGATTCGTCGTAAAACTCATTTATTTTTTCAGAGTTTAAGATTGCATTTTGTTCGCTGAATAATACTGCTGTGGTGTATTTTTTGGTAGCACCTTCGTCTTTAAATAGATGTACAGTGAGACCTAATTGAAACTTCAATCCATTCGTCTCTGTCAGCTCTTTGATTATTTGCTTTGTAATAATAGATTCCATGTCATGAAATAGTTTTTGAGGGTCTTTGTATTTCTCGACAGACGCCTCGTATGCTTTTAATAAACCACACATTGGTTTGTCAACCAATTTTAATTCCGGGATACTTTCTTTAGATTTTCTATATTTTAACTCTTGTTTTAGTTCATTTATAACATTTTTTCGTAATTTAACATATTTCTGCCTGTCTTTAAACTCTTGTTTTAGTTCATTTATGACAATTGCATATTTCTGCTTTTGTTCATTTATAACCTTTTCTTGTTGTAATTTATCATATTTCTGCTTTTCTCGCTTACGTTGTTTTTTAGCACGTCGTCTCTTGAGTAAGTTTTCTAATGTTTGAGAATTAACCTCTTTTGGAGTTTCCTTTGGAACTTCTTTAAGAGCATCTAACCCCTTTCTAAGCTGATCAATATTAATTAATCCATCCCGGTGCCATTGCAAAAGGTAGTGAACGTCTTTGGTACTCATTTTTGTAATATATCTCATATTATTTGTCTTTTCTTAATATAAAAAAATATTTATTATAACAAGAAAAAGAAAATAAAAAACACTAAGAAAATGGAAAACATTTGCCAATTTCTCAAAGTTGGAGATCACGAACCTTGTAAAAATAAAACAACAAGAGATTCAAACTATTGCAGTTTACATAAATTCAGATTAAAGCAAAGTAAAGTTTTACCGTGTCTAAAATGCGGAAAAGGCACAAGTGCAAAATATCAAATATGTGTTGGTTGTGGTGCTCATATAGTTAGATTAAGACATAGATACTGGGAAGTAGTAAAGCCATATATTGTTGAATGTAATAGGCTAAAACATATGGAAATTTGATTTTCTAGTAAAAAATTATATTTTATTATATTCGTGTTTAATCGTTGATTTGGGTGTAATTTTGATAGCAAATCAACAAATTTGTTTTGTATTAAAGAAACATTTTATAATTATATTACTAAAAAAAGCAATATTTTTGTAATTTTGATAACTATTAAAAAAAAAATAAACTTGCAATCTTCACTACCGCTATTTTAAAAAAGTTTTAATAAATCAAGTAAATCACCATAAAAATGGTGATTTAGGTGTAAATTTCAACTTTTATTAAAAAATCTCAGAATATTACTCTAACCCAGCTTATTTCAGCACCTTGTGGTAGGAGTTTATATATATGTGTAAATTGGATGTTTCTGGATCAAACTCGAGCAAAGCGAGAGCTTTGGTCCAGAAACCCCAATTTACATATATATAAGATAACACGCATATCACAATATATCATACACAGACAACACGCATATCACAATATATCATACACAGATAACACGCATATCACAATATATCATACACAGATAACACGCATATCACAATATATCATACACAGATAACAAGCATATTTATAGTATACTGCGCAACAGTCTGCAACATAGTTAGGTATATAACTCATTTGATTAGTTATTTATGTTTGTTTGTTTAAATGGTGTTTTACGTAATTTTTAGCACATGTTAGGTCATATATGTCAGTCGATTTGTTTTTGGTAGAGGCAGACTACCCCATTTTCCTAGGTAGAAAATACTATACCTCTCACCATCCGTAAGAATCGACATCTTCTCACTTGACAAGTAGAGCTCCCAGTGGGATTCGAATCCGCAGCGGTGAGAATCGAGAGTTGTTTAGACCAGAGTCTTTGTAGAACCATCTTCGACTATATAAGTAGGATTGCACTGGATTTGAATGAAATATAAATGTCACAAAGTCCATCTCTGAACGCAATTAAAAAAAAGTAATTTGAAATAATTACCATTTTAAAACAAGAGGTCCAAGGCCCTCAAAGCGATCACCTAAAATGAGTGTACGCAGACTAGAAGATTGAAGAAACTAACCCTCCAAATAACGTTCGGTTTGGTCTGGCTAGTTAAAGCGTTTTATATTGTGTATATAGAGTTTGGATTTTCAAAATATGTTAGTTGTGTATATACCTCATCGTCAGTAGGTTAAGAAGCAGTGTCAACTTTTGTAAATTTGAGCTAATTTAAGTTTATAGAAAGCGTGTTGCAAGACTACTCCGGTGCAAGATTTTTATCAGCGTAAATAGTATTTGTGTTATGTGGCTGATTTAAAACAAGTGAAATGACTATTGCTTGCACAACTATTGTGTTACATTAACTGTCACCTTAGTTGATGAATATGTCATAAGGTCGAATATCCTGAACTTTACATGAATAATTAATAAAGTATACACTGTTCCTGCGTGCTGTTTTTCATTTATTATCCGTTTCAATCTAAGGGAGGTAATCTATTTTTTTACCAGTTAGTCAGGCACTTGTCCTATACACACTTATATGTCCATTATTCTATATTCATAATACCAAGTCCCGTTATGTTTTACTCACTAATTTGACTAACCTGTCACCCGTGACTATACAATACCGATGTGAGTGATCAATGCAACGTTTTGTTGCATTCGCCATTTACGCCTGTTGATGTACAGACGCATCTATTTATTGTGATATATATATTCTATATCTATGATATATTCTTTCAGTTTTCCTTTGGAATCCAACGAGGGACGCTTATGCTATTCCACGTATTCAAGACACACTACACCTTTTGGCGGGATCTAAGTATTTTTCCAAACAAGATCACAAATCTGGCTACTGGCAGGTAGAACTTGAGCAGGACAAGGAAAAGACAGCATTCCAAGTAGGAGGTGAACTAGGCTTCTATGAATGTACACGAATGCCTTTTTGGCTCTGTAACACTTTTCAGCGCCTCATTGAGCGTTGTATGGACGACTTAAGTCTTATTTACCTTTTCGAATCTGATTTAGCAGTATGGATAAAACTCTTTGGGATCGATTAGCAAGATAATCTGATATCCATAGCAACAGTATGCCATATATACTACTTTGTTTGAGTATAAATAGCAAATACGATCAAATGTTTTGGAAAAGACTATACATCACTTTGCATCAAGTGTTTGACACAACTGAATGTGATGGTACATATATAATAGTTAATGAACTGTAGAATGACCTGGACCGAATCCGAATTGATTCGCAAAAAGTAAATCATTGAACATTAGAAAATTAAAAATATGATAGGGAATCTGACTTTCTCGCTTTGAATACTGGTATAACGATAGCAGATTGCCATAATTCGGGATAAACACCTTAATTTAAAGAACGGTTGAAAAGTATGTACAATGGATTTGAAATAGTATTAACAGTTTCCTTGAGCATTCTATAAGCATGTTATGACTTATTTCATCCGCCCCACAAGCTTTGTTTACCATTAAAATGTTAATGATATCAATTATTACTGATTCCTGTTATATCAATTCATATAATATAGATATAAAAATCGAACAGGAAAAGTAGCATTAAAGGACGACAGTCAACCGTAAACACAAACAGAAACAAAGAACAACTTTAAAGATGAATAAAATGTCAAATAAGACATCACAAACACAAAAGGATTGACAATAGGGCTACCGCCTTGGAACGGTCAGTGGCAAAAAAGACAGCTGGGGGTTTAAACCAGGTTCTAGAGTGCACCAAACCTCCCACTTACCGAACTGTCATCCAAATACAATGGTACAGTGTAAATAAAGAAATCCCCGCCATGAACTATTCCCTAACCAACAAGGCAGCATTACTAGGCAACATAAGGAAAACACAAATATGCTCGTGTATATATAAATACAAACAATACTAGCCTAGAAAGCCACAAAGAAGGTACTCAATAACTTGGCAGAAGCCAGAGTAACAAGAGAACAAACCATTGAGGGCACGACAAGACAAGATTGCAGACAAACATCAAACTTCACCGTACTTTTGGGTTTTAGGTAGACGTCATCGTCAGGTCCACAGCCTGTCAGGTCATCGCACAATTAAAGAGGAAAGCATAGTGGCGAACTGTTAATGGGTCCACCACCAAGCATGCAGTCCGTTGCAAAATGATAGGGTCATAACCTCTTTTAGTTTTGCAAAGCAAAATGTGGTAATTGTGCATTTGTTTCATTAATAGAGCATATGGATGCAACGTAGTCATTTAAACAATCTCCATTTTTTCTTTATCATGGAACACATTTACAATGTATCCGTTATGCAATGTAGTTGCAAGAGGTGTCTATAAACAGTAGTTTAAACCTTATTTCAAGAAAATAGTATATAATATGAATATAAGTGCTTCACAAACTTCTTGGCCAGTCCACATACTCGTGTCTAAATTATCCGTAAGTAAAATATGCTTTAATATTGTTACATCCCAACTAGTATATAGTTCTTAATTCTGCTGTCAAAAGACCAGCAGCGCTTATGCGATGGCGCGTTGTCCGCCATTCAAACAAAGAAAATCTCACAGCACTCACAAATTGCCACGCTCGGCGTTCCTAAGTTCATAAGTTTACATATAAAGATGTCCCTTGTTTAGCATAGACCTACAAGCTTGTATATAGGGGAAAAGGCGACCAATTCTAAAAAAATATTTGTCAAAATCTATGGTGAGGCTCTTGAGAATAAGATAATTTTAGGTTTTATATATTTTCAGTAACGGCGGCCATTTTGTAGTGTGAGTGACCTTTTTACGGTATGGTATTCTTATTACTGAAGAATCCATATAAAATGTAAGCTAAATTGGTCCAGAGTTTTCGGAGAAAGTATTGAAAACGCCGACGACGCCGTGGAACAACGCACTATCGCATAATCCCTGCTTGCCGTTGGCCAGTATAGTTTAAATACGACATGGTTACAAGATATGTCACGCATTATAGGCATCATGATGCACTTGCAGAAACGGCCAAAACGACGGGGTGGGGAGAGGGTAGAAGCCACCAAGATGGTGCAGGTGTCCATAAAGTCGCTAGTGATGTAATACAGGAGGACAAGGTCAACCAGATGCGATAGCGCATACGGTCACCAAGACGAACTAAAGTTTAAGTCAGCGTCGTCAATATGCCAAAACGCATAACAAATGTCGTCACAAATGCGACCCAATAAACGTTCAAGGTCGTAAGCAAGCTATACAATGTATAGTAGTTAAGACCCAATGAAACTCAAGGTTCGAGTTTAAGGTCGATAAGTACGATCTTCCGGTTTCAAATCCGTCGTGTTATCCACTGGTCCAGGTCAGTCTGCAAAGTTCATGTCAATAACACCGAGTCTGCTACTTTATTCTCTATGTTGTGTGTGTTCCTTTCAAAGGATCACGCTTATACGTATTATTAGCTTTCGTTTAGTTCATTGTGGCGGCTGTAAAAGTTCTCCTTGTACTATCAGTAGTGTTCTTTTACTGGTACGTTGGGACTAACGAGCACAATATAGGTGGCTTTGAAGTAGAATACCGCTTAAACCGATGCTAGGGGGGCGGGGGGAGGGGTGGGGTGGGGGGGGGGGGGGGTGGGCGTGAAAGATGTTGCTTCAGCATTACCTCTCATGAACAGACTCAATAAAACCAAGTATGCTATGTTCTTCTCTAGGTTGTGTTTGTTGGATTTAATGGATTATTAGTTCATTAGTGTCGCAAATAAATGCTAATTTTCGTAAAGATAGTTCAGGTCGTTAATCCACTATCCCTTGATTTCCAAATTTTGAAGTTGAAAAATGGGAAAGTATGTCAGATTTATGTGAATATTTGTACCATCAGTTATTTTTTATAAAATATACTTCTCAAAGTTTGCTAAGCACCAAACATGTTTGCCTTATTCTCAGATAAAGGATATATATAGTTTCTTTAATATGGTGTCAGTATAAATATGTTGAGTATAGAATGATAAAATGCAATCAACCGTCACGGCAGCTTGCAAAACGATTTTCTTGCATACGTGAACTGTCTGAAATAACTGATCATGCTGAAGATGTTTATAAAGAAGGATAAAAATATCGGACAGGGAAAGCAGCATTCAAGGACGACAGTCTACCACAAAACACAAAAACAAACACGCAAACAGACAAACGAAAAGGCAAAAGTAATAAAAAATGCAAACGACATCACAGACACAAAAGGGTTGACAATAGGGCTACCGCCTTGGAACGGTCAGTGGCAAAGTAGGTCACTGGGGGTTTAAACCGGTTCTAGGGTGCACCAAATCTCACACTTACCCTACTGTCATCCCATTAAAACAGGACAGTGTAAATAAAGAAATCCCCGCCATGATCTAAACTCTAACCAACAAGGCAGCATCAATAGGCAATATAAGTAAAACACAAATATGCTCGTGAAAATATAATACAAAAAAACAAAAGCCTAGAAAGCCACAATGAAGGTACTCAATGACTTGGCAGAAGCCAGAGCAGTAAGAGAATACACCATTAAGGGCACGACAAGAAAGAACATGGACAAACATCAAACGCCACCGTCCCAATGGGCTTTAGGTACGCGTCATCATAGGGTCCACAGCCTGGCCGGTCATCGTACAATTAAAGAGGAAATCATAGTGGCGAACTGTAAAAGGGTCCACCACCAAGCATGCAGTACGTTGCAAAATGATAGGGTCATAACCACTTTTGATAAACTTTTAACAAGTTTAACAAAGATAGTATGAAAGTGATCAAAGTTCCATTGTTGCAGACCGAATATTTTAAGTTATAAGCCTCAATCAGTTGTCAGATAAAAGCAAGCGAAAAGGAACTTTAAATCGCAAGGTAATAATTCAATTTACGAAGAAATATAAAAAGATCGGACAGGGAAAGTAGCATTCAAGGAGGACAGTCAACCACAAAACACAGAACTCCAAGGCGAGACAAAGACTTTATAGTGGTCGAAGATCATTTGGCAATGGCATATTTATTCAAGACAATTTTACTCGCTATCGGGAAAGCCTTGCATACGAGGCAAGACAGCTTGTTCGTGCCAAAAAATTGACAAAAACTTACATCGCCGGTTGCATGATATATGTTGTATTTCCGGGAGAAGAGAGAGGTGTTCCCATCCGCAGTATGGAGGCAATCCAATGCATCAAAAAAGGGAAGCAGATCCCAAAAGACTAAGACCATAACAAATTGTTTTTGACAGTTGTCAATTGCCTCTGTATGTAAACAAACATTGTGCTAAATATTGATCTAATATACCTAGTGCTATAAGAAGTATATCAAATAGCATGCATTCATCGATCGACTAATTATTATCTATAAAAACATAGCTTGTCGAGCTATTCATTGATTGTTATCCAATATCGAATATTCACACCTGCCCTCCAGTTTACCTGTCCGCATTTGTGCAGACGATAATCACTATAAACTTACGGTTATTTTACAAAATGAATCTGAATTCAAAATCCACTTAGGTATACTCATTAGGTATGCCTTATTCATGTTTACTACATGGAACACTTGAAAGTTAAAGTTTGTATTTAAATCCATTAATGAATATACGTACACTAGTATCCATGAAACTGCTTGGTAAATTGTAATACTGTCCAGTAAATATTTATTTTTGAAATTCCAACATTTAAAAATAAATATATATAAATGTAAATGATATGTGCTAGACCTTAATTGCTAGACCACAATGTGTAAACATTTATTTATGTTACATATTGACTTCCTGTATTGTACATAGTCCTTATGCCATGATCAGACTTGTTTGTACCACAAGTGACCATACTGCACGTGCCTATTATCAGGGGTTTTTACCGTTGTAAATTGTTAAAGTGCATGTGAAAATGAGAGCTTTATATACATATTAATCGACCAATATAGTGCAGTATATATATTAAGATCTGAATGGTAGCTCAATTATTTTAATAATATATGTGAATGACTCGCTGTGTTGATTGTCTTATATGCCTGTGAGATTGATAATACCGGCACACGTGACCTTACTGCAAAACGTGACTTTTATTATTATTTAGGATTTTACGGCTGTTGTAGTGTGCTAATATGCACGCGGATGAATAACATTTATATTTACTTCAGATCTAAATTAGTACTGGAGTACACGTGTTGATCGCACGAGTATCATTACTGAATGGTCTTGATTTAGCTTATATTATGACATGCAAATGTGTATATGTATTACTACTCTTGTCTCAAATTAATCTCAAAACTAGTTAACATCTTTACAGAACGTCAACTCTCAAATCAGGGTGTAATTGGTGTAATCATTTAATGTGAGCAAGTGTAGCTTTTATGTTTCCTTTCACACATGAATATGAAATGTAAATGCAGCTTTGTCTTTGCATTGTCGGCACACTTCTCGGATTTTAGACATTACAGTTAAGACAATATAGTCATTAAGCATTTGTACGCATATGTGTATGCATATATTCATAATTTATTTAAACATACACTTTAGTGTATATATGTGTTAATCTATGTACTTTTGCTCACAGGCACCCGGCACAGAGCTAGGATAGTAAAAGATGGATTTGAGTGGTTAAAATATTAATTAATTGAGTTCTGGACCCCCAAAAAATGGTTATATATATGTATATATATTATATTCTTAAAGGTATGGAACTCCTAAAATGGCCAAAACCACCAACAGTTCTATACTAATTGTTATTTCTCGTTACGTACGATAGCCTGGGCAGCATAACCTGCTCATGTCACAAGTAGAATTATACATATAACCAATAAAACATAAACTGTCATTCAGTCTCTCGTACTTTTTCCGTACCAGAGAATCAAATATGCCAACTTGAGCGAATTTGAGTTCAATGACAAGAAGATGACACGGCTCTTACTAGATATAATCTATAGGTCTAACATGGTGGCATGCGTTAAAAACGACTAAAACATAATGGGATAATTAACTCGAACGGATACCTGAAGCGCCTAAACTGAAAGTTGTCGTGGAAGCTGTGAATTTCGACAATTTCACGAGAGAGTTTTGTTTTCATCACATTCGGCCATCTTGTTGTTGTTGTTGTTGTTCTTGATAATATATTCTGCCTTCATAGGCACACCCAGATATATATGTATATACGAAACCCTCAGCATAAATGTTTGTCAAGTCAGTGGTATTTTATGTAAAAGCTTTAAACAACTTAGTAGAGAGCTACAACAAATCAAGAGCAACTAGCAGTCGAGGATAATATATAAACATCTAAACATACACTGTACAGTCTGATGGGATCAGGTCTACATGGAGAAAACGGTTAGATCCGTTTACTTGCAATGTAACAGGAAACGTCAATATTCGCTCATATTGACGTGCAGTAAAGTCATATTGGGTGTATAATGTATACGTAATCTGTGCACTTTTCTGTTCATGTCAAAATTCCCACGATCTAACGACAATATGTTTGATTCAAATAAAAAAATTGATGAAAATTAAATGGTAAAACCTACTGTTTTGTTCTTACTGTTTTGTTCTTATTATTCTTTGCAATAAAAAGGTTATTAGATTTGTGTTGGGATATATAACACAACACAGACATGTTATTAATTTAGGTCTGTGGATGTACTCGTTCTTCAGCGTATACATATTACGCTCCTAAAGTCGCGCAATATTGTTAAATTAGAAGGTTATGGCATTGTGGGGAAGGTTTTGGAATGGGTGAAAGACTTCCTAAGGGACAGATCTCAAACGGTGGTTATAAATGGAAAACACTCAACATCTTAACAAGTATACAGTGGGGTACCTCAGGGTAGTGTTTTAGGTCCTACCCTTTTCCTTGTCTTCATAAATGATCTCCCCGAGGTAGCGGAAACAGTAGTCAAGCTATTTGCAGATGATACCAAAACATATTCAGTTATAAATTCCCAAGAAGACGTAGATAAATTACAGAGAACTACTGACAATTTTTGCGACTGGTCCAAAACTTTGGATTTAGAATTTAATTCAAAAAAATGTAAAAGAATGCATATTGGCAAATCAATGGCTACTGATAACTATTTTATGAAAGACAGGGAGAATCGTAGGGACTTGATTATAAATGTTTCAGAGGAGAAGGATCTGGGGGTGATAATTGACAGTAATCTCACCTTCAACACTCATATCATTTAGCCTTAGCGAATAGAAATCCAGGAATAATTATGAGAACCTTTACGTATCTAGACAAGAATATATTTTGACACTATTCAAAGCTTTAGTAAGACCCCATTTAGAACATGCCAGTACAGTTTGGTCCCCGTGCTTAAAAAAGCACCAAATCGCTATATAAATGTTCAGCGTAGGGCATCAAAATTTTTATCGTCTTTAAACAACCTAGAATATAATGAACGGCTAAGATCCTTAGGTATTCCTACACTTCAATACCGGAGGATACGTACAGACATGCTGCAGAATCCAAAACTTATTCCCTTTAGCAACATATACCAGAACGAGAGGGAATACCCTTAAACCTTTCAAAAAACAAGCCAAAACAGAACGCAGAAAAAATTCCTTTAGCATTAGGGTAGTGGAAGACGGGAATTCCCTACCAGAAAGTGTTGTCCAAGCACCGAGTGTAAATGCCTTTAAGAGCAGACAAAACAAACATTGACATAATAATCAAATACAATTTGATGGTAGTTGTTTCCCAAGCCTGCGCAGTAGACACTCTCGCCCGAAAAACAACCGAAGAGATGGGCCTCCAGAATCCTTCTGGTTGTTTATCGGTCGAGAGAGTCTACTGCGGGGAGATTATTAATGAAGACAAGGAAAAGGGTAGGACCTAACACACTACCCTGATGTATACTTGTTCAGATGTTGAGTGTTTTCCATTTATAACCACCGTTTGAGATCTGTCCCTTAGGAAGTCTTTCACCCATTCCAAAACCTTCCCCACAATGCCATAACCTTCTAATTTAGTTAGCAGCTTGTTATGTAGTAATGTATCAAATGCTCTCCTGAAGTCATAGAATATTACATCAAGCTCTTGGCCACTATCAAGTGCATCAGACCAATCTTCCAGTACTTCTAATAATTGAAGAGGACAGGATTTGCCCTTTATAAATCCAAACTGGTTTATTGAAAATAAATTGTTACTTTGCATATGATCTATAATATTATTTTTGATAAATTTTTGCATTATATTAGAGACAATGGGGCATAAGCTTATTGGTCTATAGTTTTCTGGAGATTGTTTATTTCCTGATTTAAAAATTGGTGTTATATTTGCTATTTTCCAGGAACTTGGTACTATTGATTCATCTAATGATTTGTTGAATTTTTTTGTTAACGGCTTTGTTAATTCATTTTCACATTGGACTATCACTTTGGGGTGTATTCCATCTGGGCCAGCTGATTTATTTGGTTTTAATTCCTTTATTGCTAGCAGAACATCGTTCTCGGTTATGATAATGTTGTCAAGCATGGAGTTAACACTTCTTTGAGGGAAAGCTGGGTTGTCATTTAGTTCATTGTGTTTGAAGAAACTGGCAAAGTATTGATTAAAAATATTTGCTCTCTCTTGGTCATCTAAGACTATGTTTCCATTTTGGTCAATTAGTTGTCCTATTGTAGTTTTTTTTTGTTTTTTTTTACCTTACATATTTCCAAAATAATTATTGTCACTATTTATCCGAGTTGCAAGGTCTTTTTCATAATTATATTTCGCTAGTTTTAATGCATATGTAGTTTTGTTCCTAGCAGTTTCATATTTTTCAAAATTTGAGTGAGTTTTGCAATAGAGGTATTTTTTCCAATATTTTCTTTTGTCTCTAACTATGTTTTTTGTGTTATTATCTAAGTTACAGTAAGTAAGTAACGCTGAAGAACTCGTGCATATATCCCAATGCAAATATAATAACCTATAAATATCGATGAAGAAGATTCTAACCTTATATGACTTGCCAACCCCTGAAGAACTAATATCAGCACCAATCGAGAAATTAGCGTGGAAAAGGCTTATAAATAAAGCAATTAACCAGAGATGGAAGGAAATAATTATTTCAAAGTCTGAACTTTACTCTTCGCTGAATTATTTCTCAAAACATTTTAATCCAGGGAAATGCCATCCGTTAATTGTACCGGTACATATAGCTTAGTTCGAGAGACATAAATCGTATACCGATAGAAGTGAAGTTACTCACTGGAACATACATACTGCAGACAAACAGGGCCAAATAAAACCAAACCGAAGTCAATCCGGAGTGTCTACTCTGTCACGAGTCTGATGAGAGTCTCCATCACTTCTTGCTCGAGTGCAATGAGTTAAACGATGTCAGAAAACCTATACTAACAGACTACATCCATGTGTTAGATACTCTGCTACATATATATCCGTGTGCCGCAAATTATAGCTTGCTTCAGCTTCTAGTGGACTGCAGTTATTATGTGCTTTTGTGTGATTGTGAATAATACAGTCAGTAGACATTCTACTAGTGAACTCCTGTGTAGAATTCCTACTCTTTCATAGCAGACGATTATGTTATGCTCTAGATATATTAGATTAGAGCTTGGATCTAAACATAAATATATAAGTAGGACATGGGCACATGCAAACTGGGGAAACTCTACTAAGTTGTTTAAAGCTTTTACTTAAAATACCACTGACTTGACAAACATTTATGCTGAGGGTTTCGTATATACATATATATCTGGGTGTGCCTATGAAGGCAGAATATATTATCAAGAACAACAACAACAACAACAAGATGGCCGAATGTGATGAAAACAAAACTCTCTCGTGAAATTGTCGAAATTCACAGCTTCCACGACAACTTTCAGTTTAGGCGCTTCAGGTATCCGTTCGAGTTAATTATCCCATTATGTTTTTGGTCGTTTTTAACGCATGCCACCATGTTAGACCTATAGATTATATCTAGTAAGAGCCGTGCCATCTTCTTGTCATTGAACTCAAATTCGCTCAAGTTGGCATATTTGATTCTCTGGTACGGAAAAAGTACGAGAGACTGAATGACAGTTTATGTTTTATTGGTTATATGTATAATTCTACTTGTGACATGAGCAGGTTATGCTGCCCAGGCTATCGTACGTAACGAGAAATAACAATTAGTATAGAACTGTTGGTGGTTTTGGCCATTTTAGGAGTTCCATACCTTTAAGAATATAATATATATACATATATATAACCATTTTTTTGGGGTCCAGAACTCAATTAATTAATATTTTAACCACTCAAATCCATCTTTTACTATCCTAGCTCTGTGCCGGGTGCCTGTGCTTTCGCTTGCCCACATGAATAAGACATGAGAATGTTGTGTTTTTTGTGTTGTTTTTTGCATGTTCAGCACAACACTCGGGGCCGAGCGATTTACGTAACTGTTCTTTAATGCATTATATACATTGTTATGCTCAGTTTAACTTTAATAAAACTGGCTTATTTCATAAGTATACATAAACAGAAGACCCACAGCAATATATTTTCGCTTTCGTATTGTGTCAAGGCATTTTTCACTGGGTGTATTTCTCTTCAACAGTTTAGGTAGTGCATGTTGTAATAATGTTTGAACTGATAATAATATACTATTTATTAATGATGGTCGTGGATATGTATTATCTGTTGTGATAAGCGACTTTTTGTTATATTGTGTTCTTTTTTCGTGTTTTTTTGTTCTTGCACGCTGTTCCAAGTTCCCATTTATTCGCTATAAAGTATATAATTCATTAGTCACAGAATTATTCATTAAGAAATTGGTATTTTTCCGATCATTTTAGTAGACTAATAATGTTCAATATGCCGATGCTTGAGTTGTTTTTGTTGTTTGTATGTAATAATATGTGTTTTCTTTTCTTCTCATTAGCCTATAAAGTCTAAAGAGCATGCGTTTATAACGATCCTCAACATGGTTGAATTATTCAGATATGATCGCGGTTAACACTGAATTACTATACTCATGTCGTGTTATTTACGAATGATGGTCTAAGATGTTTATATGCTATTGCGAATAGCAACTTTCATTGTAATTGTAATGGTCGTGTGTCTTCTTTTTTTTGTATATTGTTTATTATGTATTATTTATTCTGATGGTCTTGGATATTTATAAAGTGGCGCAATTATGTTTCCTATTTAATTGCATTGATACAATTAGTCACAATTTGTTTTTTATATTAGATTTCAATATTATCAGAAAAAAAATGAAAACACTATTTTAACGTAAAGCAATATAAAAAGATCAGACATGAAAAGTAGCATTCAAGGAGGACAGCCACAAAACACAGAAACAAACACGCAAACAGAAAAACAAGAAGGCAAAAGGAATAATAAATACAAACGACATCACAAACACAAAAAGGGTTGACAAGAGGGCTACCGCCTTGGAACGGTCAGTGGCAAAGTAGGCCACTGGGGATTTAAACCGGTTTTATGGTGCATCAAACCTCACACTTACCCTACTGTCATTCCATTCAAACAGAATAGTGTAAATAAAGAAATCCCCGCCATGATCTTATCTCTAACCAACAAGGCATCATTAATAGGCAATATAAGTAAAACATAAATATGCTCGTGTAAATATAATACGAAACAACAATAGCCTAGAAAGCCACAATGAAGGTACTGAATGACTTGGCAGAAGCCAGAGCAACAAGAGAATAAACCATTAAGGGCACGACAAGAAAGATCATAGACATACATCAAACGCCACCGTCCCAATGGGCTTTAGGTAGGCGTCGTCATAGGGTCCACAGCCTGTCCGGTCATCGTACAATTAAAGAGGAAAGCATAGTGGCAAACTGTAAAAGGGTCCACCCCCAAGCATGCAGTACGTTGCAAAATGATAGGGTCATAACCTCTTTTGATAAACTTGTTAGCAAGTTTAACAAAGATAGTATGAAAGTGATCATGACCAAGAATCTTACGAAGTTTATAAGTCACATCACCATAGAAGTCATGTTGTGATAGTCCTTGTCGCAGAAGAGTCCTTAGGTTACTTTTATATTTGGAAGGAAGATCAGTGTTACGATAATACAATTTTGCAAAGGTTTTACGAAGTTTATGGTAACGGTAACCCTGATTGAGTAGCTTTTTAGTTATACAAAGATTACGAATATTAAAGTCCTCAACTCGAGAACAAGCTCTTGAAAAACGAGTAAGTTGAGACATATACACCCCATAAGAAATTGCTCGGGGAACATCCCCATCCAAGTGGGGATAATTAACAATGACAAAATTCAAATCATCCCTCTTGTCATAGATTTTGCTAATTATTTCACCATTTTCAATCGAGAGATCTAAATCAAGAAAAGAAGCGTTACTATCAGAAATGTTAGCTTTGTTAAGCTGAAGTTCTTTAGGATAAATAGTATGAACCATAATTGGAAAGAAAGGGTTGTCAATGTTCAATATGTCATCCAGATACCGAGAGGTGTCATTAAAGACTTCAATAGCATCTGCCTGGGTATCTGGTGAAAGAATCAACATGAAATCTCTTTCATAGCTAAATAAAAAACAAATCTGCGACAAGTGGTGCACAGTTCGTACCCATAGGGATACCAACACTTTGTCTATAAACTGTGGTTCCATACCTGACGAAAAAAAAATCTAATAGAAAGATGAGTGCTTCACAAACTTCATAGCAAGTCCACATAGTATTGTCTAAACTGCCGTTAGTAAAAAACGCTTTAATATTATTACATGCCAAAAATGTGGTATTTTCTCTAGCGAATGTTTTTTTTGAATAAGAGAAATTAGCTTGTCTTTAATAAAGTGATGTGGTAAGGTTGTATATATTGTAGAGGTCATAATTGCTTATTGATGAAACTTGACCTTTATTGAAAATTTTATTAAGAACGTCTCCTGAATTTGTTATAGACCAAAATAAATTAATCCCATAGTTGTCATAAGTTTCATCACAATATAGTTTAACGTAATCTTTAACGGCACTAAGACAAGAAGTTAAAAGTGTGGAGATGTGTGTTGTGGTGCAGGCACTAGAATTCGAAATAAAGCGAGCCTTATACGCATTTTTATGTAATTTAGGAATCCAGTACATAGTAGGCAGTTTATTTTGCTTATCGTTTACACCAGCCTTGAAAGTAGTGCACCGAGTGATATGTGCGGAAACAACATCAACCTCAGTATATTTTACTGGAGTATACGAATTGGTACTGCCGAGTTCCAGAGATAAAACATTGACGTAATGTAGGTGTCAAACAATAATTACATTAGTAGCTGCTTTATCTGCAGGAACTAAAACAAATTAATTAAGAAATTCCTGAATTTCCGATTTTAAATTACGAAAGGAAAACTTCGGTCTCGGAGGAAGTAAAGAGGGGTTAGCATTATACAAGTTAATACGTGTATCTGTAATTTTAAGAATTGGCTTTTTCCAAGTTCTTCTTTTTCTGAAATAAAAACTCCAAATGCCGGCTTACCCCAAGGCTGTGTTCTAGGACTATTATTGTTTTCAATTTATATAAACGACATAGCTGATGCATTGCTTAGTACGACAAGGCTATTTGCTGATGACAGTTCTATTGCGGTATCTACATCCGACATAGATTATATGGAAACTACAATTAATGAGGACTTGCGTAAAATATCGAATTGACAAAGCAATGGCTAGTAAAATTTAATCCATCTAAAACTGAAGTCATCTTCTTTTCACTTGCAAACAGAAACTGTCTGTCTTTGATATTTGAAAATACTCAACTTAATTTTGTTGAACATCATAAACATCTAGGAGTAACCCTTAGTCATGATGGGTCCTGGCATCAACATATTTCAAATATTGTAATATCTGCGTCTAAGGTATTAGGTTAAATGAAATTAATGAAATTTAAATTAAGACGCCAAACGCTTAATCAAATATATAAATCTTACCTTCGCCCTATTTTAGAATACGCGGCTATAGTATGGGATAGTTGTAGAAATTATGAAAAAGATAACTTAGAAAAAATACAATATGAAGCCGCGCGAATAGTTAATGGCCTGACTCGTTCTGTCTCTATACAAAAAATGTTAACTGAAATTGGTTGGGTCTCTCTGTCCGATAGAAGACATAGAAGCACTTAACTGTTTTCGAGATCAGTCTTACCGTCATCTCTAAAACTTTGAAACGAACTTGATATTAATATACGCGAAGCACCATCCCTTTCGAGTTTTAAAAATAGACTTAAACATTACTTTAAACCACCTATAGTACCGCAATACTACATAGTGGGTGATAGATACCTTTCAGTTCTACATGTGCGTTTGCAAAACAATTGCAGCAATTTAAACGCTGATCTCTATCTTAATCATTTGAGGGATAATCCCAATTGTATATGTGGAGATGGTTTTGAAGATGTTTAGATATGTAATTTTCAGAAATGAAAGACGGCAATTATTTTTAGACACTCGTATATTTCATCCTTTAAGTACTCACAAACTTTTATACGGCATCGACCAACTAACGGACGAGGAAAATCATATTCTATTTACTCAAGTTCAAAACTATATTAAAAACACTAAACGATTCCAAAATCCTTAACTTTGTATCAATATAACGTTGTATTTTGTCTTTATCAACTGTCGCTATGTTTCTATTAGCCTGAACGGGGATATGTGGTGTAATTTCGGTGCAGATTGCGCGGCGGTAGAATAGCACGGCATAGTTCAATTTTTTGGATTTTTTTTCCTTCGTTTTTCCTTATCAAATTTATATTTAAATATATTGTTACAATTTCAAACCGATAATCACGTACACTTTTTCAGCCACAATGGAGAGAACTATAACTAATGTTGTAATAACTTGTAGTTCAATCCAATTGCATATGTTTCTATGAATATTATGATGTTGAATTGATGTATTGTAACATATATGCAATGAAATATTATTAAACTAGATAAAAGTTAAAAGACAGACAGACGTCCCCACCCACAGTACCTTAAGTGGTTTTTACCTTTGTTTCAGTTCAAAGGAATGACCACTTAACTTAAGTGGATACGGAATAAATTGCATTGAATTCCTTTTGGGTTAAGCCACACCTCCGATCATCTAAAATAGTGAACATATACGCGGATAGATAGACGGACGGACAACGCCACGACATAATACGTCCCTACGGGCCTTAACAATGACGTTGATTCCACTTATTATTTTCTGAAGATGTTCATCAAAATAAAATATTGAAAACAAAATCCCACATTTATTAATATGGATAAATATTCAACATAAAAAGGCAAAATATGACCTCACCAAAGCGATTTTCGTCCATAAGTGAACTGTTTGAAATACTAATTCAAATGGGAATAGTTGAAAAACACGGAAGGCTGTTTAGGTTCATAGCCTCTGTCAAAAATGTAGTCAGGTGAAAGTGTGTAACCAAATATCTCAATGTCTGATCGGAATGCGTTCCTAAAAGCTATCACATCTTCTAAAGGTACGCTTGCAAAAGCTTCTTTCTTAACAATAGATTTTTGTCCTTTTAGCTCCTCCGGGTCCGATATCTTGTGAGCCGTCCTAGCTATGTTTATAAAATCGTCAGCTGATATATTTATAATCTCGTTAGGTGAAAGTGGAAACGTTTGTTTAAGTGCAATAATCCCTCGCATCTGTAATTTTAACCATATCCGTTTCAATGCCTTTTCCCATGATATGATTTCCTCAATAGTTGATTTCCATCCAAATGGGCCATAAATGCTATCCATTATTGCATCGTCTACCGTTAATTTATTGAATACCTTTTCCAGTGCGTCAATGGACGAATTCATTCCCATTTTCTTCATGATAAATAAAGCATCGTCCTGAAAGGTTTCCATACGTCCAATGTAAGAAAAGTGAGATGCACACGGCTTGCAACTTCGAAACGTACTCGTAAAATGAGAGTCCAAGTTTCTTCCAGTTATTTCGCTACTGACCACGTGTTTTATAAATTCTGGAAAGGTGACATCGTGGCCGTCAATTTTGTCATTCCGTTGTAACGTTCCTGTAATCAGTTTATTCTGTTCTGAAATATTCAAATGCTGCGTATGCCTGTAAGCTAATATAGACTTTATACCAAAGAACTTCCAATATGTTGGATTTGGGGCTACTAGTTTATCTATAAAGGCTGACAAAAGCCTTGAGAAAGGGTCGCGCACGAAGAGAAAACTGAATGCACTTTTGCTGAGAATATTTCGATCGTTTAACGCGGATAATCTCAAATTAAACAATTGAGTATTGTCTAAGGCTGTCTTTATTGGAACTTCATACGGGTGTTTATACGATGCACTGTTTTTCGCACTCAACATATAAAAAAATCTTGTCCAAAAAGTAGATCCAATCTTTTCCATTGGACAGTAGATCAGTCTTTTGCTAGGTATAGCAAGCATGGTTCTGAGTGAACCTAATGACGGTTGTTTATTGGTCAGACAGATGTTGCGAGCACTTGCAGCAAGTTCAAAACCATTGTGCCCCTCATGCGCAGACGGCATTTTTAAAGTTGTCTGAAAAAGAAGTATTATACTATAAGTCGAACAAAATGAAAAAACAAGTTTTTGGATAATTTGCTTAGCTTGTTAATGTGCAGTTGCAAAATATTTCCTCTTATTACAATCTTACAGTAGTTACTCCCCTTGAATCCCACTGGCAGCTCAACTTGAAAGTTAGAAAGTGTCGATTCTTACGGATGGCGGGAGGTATGCAGTACTGGTTCTTCCAAGGAAATTCGGGGCTAGTCTGCCTCCAGAACAAAAAAACGCCCGTCATATATGACCTGAATGACGTAATATACAGACCCAGTTGCGTTCAAGTACCCCAAATAAATGCAGTACGAACGCTGAACGAACGGAAAATAAACGCAGAATGAACGCAGAACGAACGCAGAATGAACGTTGCACGATCTATATTTTAAAAATGCATTTCGTTCGTTGCGTTCGTTTCGTTCGTTTTCAGCGTTCAGCGTTCTAAAAAATGAACGATGAATGCATTTTTTAAAACGCTAAACGCTGAAAACGAATGGAACGAACGATAAGAACGCAACGAAACGAAAGAAACGAACGCAAATGCAATTCGTTATTTCGGATACCTTTCAATATTATACTTTTGAGTACATAATTGAAGTCTCGATTTAAACGAAGTGCGTTTTGCAGTATTTTAATATAAAAAAATACACTGTGTAAATGGTGTTTTTAAAGCACGATTACACACTTTCATTTTACTGATTTAAAACAGGAACTTTATATTATTTCAATATAAAACTGAAATAATGTTGGTAAAATCAGACGGCATATTTTTATGTAGTGTCATGTATTTTACATTTTTGATGTAAATGACAAAAACCCGGAAGAAAACAGAATAATCATCAATGTGCAACACCAAATAATGTCAACCAAAGGACACATTCTTCAATATGATCACAAACGTTAGACGCCGACTCGTGGTAAGAACTGTATGACTGGATATCATGCGTTTAATAGTCAGAAATGTTGCGATTGGTAAACGCTGAACGAACGAACGCAAATGCATTTTCTCCGTTTGTGCATTTAAACGCACATATTATGTTGCGTTCGTTCCGTGCATTTAATGAACGCATAGTTTCGTTTATAACCCCTGATTTAAAAAATGCATTCATAAAAATGAAAAGCTAACGGAATTCAAACGGAGCGCAAAAGGAACGCAAACGAAACGCAAACGGAATGACTTGGTGGGGTACTTGAACGCAACTGGGTCTGTATACACCTAAAAGTGTTAAAAATGACGTAAAACACCATTCAAACAAACAAACAAAAACAAACCAATCCAAAGTATTATGTAAATAAGTGCAGTTTGCTGGATATGCAATAGACATTTTCCGTGATATTGACTAATATAGACCTTGTTTAGTTAATAATATGATGTTATTAATATTACCATTTTATATTGGACCAGATATTGGTCCAAGGATTGTCATATGTACCGACCAATAACTCGGACATTAGGTGCGTTTTGTGTTCGTTTGTATGGCGTCTTACGTTATTTTCAACACGTGTAAGGTTATATATGGCGGTCGATTTATTTCGTTTTGTGTGTGTATGGTAGAGGCTGACCACCCACTTTTCTTGGGTAGAACCGGTACTGTACACCTCCCGCCATCCGTAAGAATCGACATTTCCTCACTTACATGGCGAGCTGCCAGCAGAATTCGGAACTGTAGCGGTGGGAGACGCGAAGGCGGCATACAAAGCAACGTCGTTAACCCCTCGGCTATGGAGGCAGACAATAGGAAAGCACTTGATTACAATGTAATTCACTAACTTCTACTATAGACGAATTTTATTTCTGTAGTAGAAGTTAATGAATGAGTATTCATAGATATGTTACTTATATTTATCCGGAGCATTTTGTAGAGACATTGCTTAACATATTTCAAGTGATAAACATGAGCAAAATATTGAGCATGCAATTATTATGACATGGTTCGTAATGGCAAATTCGTTCATACTGCCTTTGTTTTTTTCCTATTGGCCGATATTCTGTCCGATTGACCTATAGCCTCGCAACACTAATGCACAGAAGAGCTCGGGCATATATCCCAATATAAAACGATTATATGTCCATATCTCTCCTCATGCCAAACACTAGTCAAAGTTTAAAGAATATTCCTACAAGTTCCTTTAAGGTTTAATGAGATGAATCATATTGACTGCTATCAGAAATATTGTCACTAGTCTAAATTTGTTAATATACTGGCACGGCTCAAACATCACAAAGCAGCAAACTCTTTAAAAACTTTCAGCAGTAACATCTTCCATGCCCCCACCCCGACCCCCGGCTCCTACGCCTAGGCATAGAAATCGAAATACCAAAGCTTATAGCACTTCATTCACCACGCATGGGAAAACAATCAAGTAAATGTTTATTGATCAGTATTAAGGATTATTAATTAAAAACATATGAAACAATTATATACTTAATAGTTGTCAAATACCTTTTAACTAGTAACATATACAGATGATCTTGAAACTCAACTACAAAATATACAAATTGTCATTAACTGGAATATATTATGTGTATTTCAGATACATGTACATGTTTATATGTATGTACTATCTGCATGCGAACTGTTGGGCGTAATATAATTTGCCAGTTAATTTGTTATCAACTTGCCAGGGCCCAGTTGTTCAATGATCGGTTAGCTTAATCCTTGGTTAGCGTAAATTTTCAAAGAACATTTTCCAATAAAAATATGTTTTGTACTACTAAGTTTTTAATTTGCATTTCTTCTTAACAATAATAATGCTTTCACATTCTCAATTTCTCCTTGTAATATTCATTTATCGGAAATTCAGAGAAATTTGTAATTTTGACTTAACGCATGATAATAGTCCTAAATTAGAGATAGAGGTGTTGTTTCTTGCCAGGCTGGATTGCCAACATGAATCCTTTTGAGATTCACCACATCCGCAGTCCTCTGATATTAAGGTTGCATTATATCTCCCAATTTATGTCTCTTATATATTCCTATGGTTTGACGTATTCGAAGGATAGATTCCGAGAAACGGGACCCATTCGCAACACCTCGTACATTGCTTTGTTGCATTATTTGAATGTAAATTTTCCGTATTGGTGACAAAATTGCAAATAGTATGTATATGCTAACGTATGAATTAGATAGAAGCAATTTATATTTATTTAATTTAATTTAAAAGCAAAAATTTACACACCATGTTACAGTATAAATAATTTACCGCAATAGTACCGTGAGTCTCATTTACATCTTCGTTCCTTAGACTGGAAACCAAGATACCATGGTACAGTATATTTAACTAACCGCACTAGTACCGCGAGTCTCATTTCCATCTTATTTCCTTAGACTGGACACCAAGACACCATGGTACAGTACATTTAACTTACCGCACTAGTACTGCGAGTCTCATTTTCATCTTCTTTCCTTAGACTGGACACCAAGACACCATGTTACAGTATATTTAACTTACCGCACTATTACCGTGAGTCTTATTTCCATCTTCGTTCCTTAGACTGGACACCAAGACACCATGGTACAGTATATTTAACTTACCTTATTAATAACTTGAGCCTTATTTTCATGGTGCAAGACACCATGGTACAGTACAGGTACCGTGCGCATGTCTGAAAATTAGGAAATAAATAAATAATAATAATAATAATTTAGTTATAAACTAATCTTCCGTGAGGCCCTCTATGTAATAGATAAAGTCTGGTCTCAGCGAGTTGGCTTATTTAAACACCGATCGATGTGTTTAAAATAACCACCGAGCTGAGACGGACTCTATCTTTTTTGTAGCATGGCGTACTTAGTAACACTGTGATGTCATAGTGACCGTACTCTAAATTCCAATATCTGGTAGGTGAACGGTATAGCCACGCCCCTTTAGTTGCCCTAAATTAAACGATTTAATGCTCTGCATTCATCAAAGGAAATGTCACCGACCATGCTACAATATATACAAATTTACAATTGACAAATGACAGAACAAATCAAATAAACTAATCAATAAAGGAAATATTGTTTTTAATTATTAAATGTTAAATGTTTGCATTCACACTAAACATTGCATACACTTTAACACACATACACTCATTTACCCTTACATTTGCACAAAAGAAACAAGCTCTGAGATGAATAAATATAAGGAAGCTATGGAAAAAGAAAAGATGCAAGCATAATTAATAACAGCAAAAAAGAAAATGTAATTGGAATTATACATATAAATACGTATGAACAAATGGTGAAAATTACTATTTAAATATATACAACAAAATTATTTCACAAACCCTGTCCGCTTTACTTAAAAATGGTGTATTAAAATATATAAGTATTTGATTCGAACATTAGGTTCCTTTCATCCCTTTAAGAAATTCGAATGAAATGCATCAACAGTATTCAGAGTTTTTAATTTATCTAGTACGATGTTCCATATAATAGGTCCTGAATATGCAACACTTGTAAATTTCTTTGTTTGGCCTCGGTGGAAAAAAAGTATATGTTAATGTTGATCTTCGCACTGACACATTATCATTTGCCATTCTATGTTTAAACATTTCATTAACATATTGAGGTATTTCTGATTTGGTCACTTTATACATAAACTTTGCTTTTCTTAGATATATTCTTTGAAAGACTGTTAATATTTTCAATGTTTGCAGGGTTTCGAATACATCTACCACATTATAGTCCATTATTTTTTTACATGCGCGTTTTTGAAGACGAACAATTCAATTCTAATAAGGTTCATTTGAATTGTACTACAATAGTCTATGTGGGGTTGAATGAATGTTTTGTAAAACTGAGTTCTATACTCGGTAGATAAATATCTTTTAATTCTAGATAGAAGCCATATATTTGACGTAATGTTTTTGCATATTTTATCTATGTGGATTGACCAAGTCAAGTTATTGTCTACAAAAACTCCAAGAATTTTCAATTGTTTTTAAATTATCACAGTTTAAATCTAAAGTTAGACTTTCAAAGGTCGAACTGGCTCTCTTTTGATGAGTTGTTATTAACATTACTTTGTCTTTTGTGGTATTTATAAGCATTCCATTACATTTGCTACAGTTCGATAAACTATGCATGGTTGTTTTAAATTACTTTCAATTGTTTGGCGAGAATCTTCATTGTCATATAGGTTAGTGTCATTTGCATAAAGGTCTGCGTTTACCAAGTCAGTATAAAGTGGTAAATCATTAATAAACATTAAGAATAGTAGTGGACCCAAAATTGAGCCCTGTGGCACACCATTAACTATACAATTTACCTCAGAAGTAATGTTGTTAACAGATACATTTTACTTTCTATTGAGTAGATATAAAGAAAACCACAGTAGTGCTTTCATTTTTTGACAAAAGTGTGTGATCAACCAGATCGAAAACTTTTTTTGAAGTCGACCATTACAATCCAATCAAAGATCCATTATTTATAGTTTCACAAGAACGGTTGGGTCTAAAACCAGACTGAGATTTGTGTAGTTCATTATAATATATAAGGAAATTCATTAATGAATCATGTACATGTTTCTCTAGTACTTTTGAGAGAATTGGTAGGATTGAGATGAGTCTGTAGTTATTGACATCATCTTTAGATCCACCCTTGTGAAGAGGCGTCACTTTGCCTTCTTCCCATTTATCAGAAAAAATGGATTTTTTTATACTTTGGTTGCAAATGTAGGTGACAAAATCTGCAATATGAGGTGCTGCTATTTTAAGCAAACTTGGTCCAGTATTATCACATCCTGTGGCCTTTGTTTAATTGTTTCCTTGGAAATTTCAGGAATTGAATGACAGAATGATTTAAGTTTGTCAAATTTTGAGATGTTAGTTGGTTCTTTTATATTTGAAGCCACAGAAACAAAAAAAATATTAAATTCATTCGCAATATGACTGCCATCTTCAAATTCATTTTCGCCAATTTTTAAAGATGAAATAGTTGCATTTTCTTTTTATTTATCCCTATTTCCTTAAATAATTGCCACACACTGCCTGTATTATTATTATTTTCATTTATCATTGTTGTATACTGCGCTTTTTTATATAGCTTTATTAATTTAACAGCCTAATTTCGCCAAATTTTGTATTAAGTGTCATCATTTAGAGATTTGTATATGTCCCTTGTCATAATAGCTTCAATAATATCAGGAGTTATCCATTTTGGTTGTTGCTTATACTTGACTCTATGGGTTTCAGTGGCAAATGTTTATCTAAACTATCCATAAACATAGATGACCAAGTCTCTACGGTTTCGTTTGAGTCATCAAAGATGTACATCTAGTTGTACGTGTAAGAAATACCGGAAAGTGGTCACTTAATCCTATTTCTGGAACATTTAAAGAACCAATATTTTCCTTCACATTGCAGTATATATGGTCTATTAGTGTTTGCGAATATGCTGTTCTTCTAGTAACAGTATTAATCTGTTGATCAATGCCAAATGGTTCCATAAATTCTAACCATGCCTTTCTTGTCTGTTCATTTAGTAAATCCCTGTAAAAATCACTTAAGAAATAAATTTCATTTTGTTTCTCGTGTTCTGTTTCTATGAAGTTTTCAAAATGTTCATTATATTTAACTGTTTCATTCGGATGCCTGTATATCATACCCACCAAAAATCTCTTTGAATTCTTTGGAAATACTTCTAGCCATAAACACTCCATTTCATTCTTCTCTAAATCACATCTTTTCTCTACCTTCACCCCATTGGTATTATACATAATAATTCCACCACCTTGTACTTTCGCTCCCTTGTTATTATTCTGTCTTTTCTAAAGAGTTGAAAATTATCTAACTGAAAACAATTGTCAAGGTGGAAATGTTTTAATTTATTTTCACTTACGACAAAAATATGAATATTGTTTTTAGTGTTATTCAACATCAGCTCTATTTGGTCAAATTTAGTTTGTATGCCTTGAATATTTATGTGACCAATTTTTAAACCTTTATCTGATAACCCTAAATCAAGAAAATGTTGACCCTGGGTTCATGGAAGACTAGTTTCAGCATGCAAAAGTTTCACTTTGTGTTATATCATTGTATACAGTATTACAATTAATATAAGTACTTGTTCTGTCACACAGTGTTAAGACATCATAGAATTAATTTTGCTTATTTTCGATTTGATATGCACTTTTATCAATTAAAGTTTCATTGTTATATCTTCTGCTTATACTTAATACATCTGTTAAAGTTGTTTCTGAATTTGTTACGATTCAATCGCATTTTCTTAGATTACAATTCTCACATATGTCTTCCAGTAAAAGGAAATAATTTGAAGATGAAAGTAATTGAATATCTTCACTTTTTGCTGAATTTTTGCCAATATCATATTTCCTCAAAAAGTCAGAGGAATCTTTATGTCCATACAGTTTACATTTGAAGCAATGCACTTGTTTATGACATTCACTTGTTGAATGGTTTGTAAGTCCACATTTAATGCATCTGTTTGCATTTTGATACCCTGCGTATTGTGTATGAGAGTAGTGGTGCCGATATTCTTCATTTTTACGTTGATTCCTTTTTAAGTTACCATATTTATCGTTTTTGTTGGTTTGCTGAAAATATATGTTTGGAATCGTCTGGTCGTCATTGTATCGCCTTATATCACCAGTATCATAGTGACCGTTTCGGTTGTTCGATCGGCGAGAATCATGGTTCCGTGGGTAACGACTTTCTTCATTCCTGCTAGGTTCTGAGCCTTAACAACTGTAACTAAGATAGATTGATCGAATAGGCACAATGCACAAAGTTTTCAACAATATGTAAGTGTTGGTCTATGGTGCCGAGTACTCGTTTGATACCTGAGCTGGATAGATGTAGGATGCCACGGGGTTTGTAGAAATGTCATAGAAGGCTAAATGTATGTCGATACACTTGATTCCATTTACTTTAGTTAACTGAGTGATCACATTATTGGCATCCATTACGTCTGTATCACCCCTTGGACATGATGTACACAGATACAAATTACAGCTTCAGTTTTTGCTTTTTATATGTGTCAGAAGCTCTCATTCTCTTCTTCAAAATATTCGATGTCTGTGTTTCTCGCTGCATTGTTACCACATGCATACACCACGATGTTTTCGAATTTGGCTATTTCAAAGATCTGCATCGTATCAATAATAATTTCAATAGTGGCACCGGGAACAGGTTGACATTCAACATTTTGATTAGAAAAAGAGTATGATAATGGACCTTTTGGAAACGGCCGAAAACGACACAAACAAAATATTGCAGTCTCGGTTTGATTGAGACTGTTCATGAGCGGTAGTGAAATATGCTAGCTACCGCTCACGCCCTCTAGCCCCGGGTTGAGCAGAACTCAATATTAATAAAATCAATAGTACAACATTTTAACCATCCCGAAGATGACATGCATATGGCGGTGGACACGGTGTTATTGCTTCCCCATGTCGTACGGCGTATGGTCCCAGTATATAATAAAAAATAAATTCCCCGAAGAGCGAAATAAACATAATGGAATTTAGTTGGGAGCAGCGGTTATGAAGCCTGCATATCACAAGTAACAGTCAAAATTAAAAAGCAGACAACATATCCTATAAGTGGTTAAACAATACCCAGAGCCTATAATCGGCCGGAGTAGTTGAACCACTGAATCGAAAACAAAAAGAAATGAAAAAGTACCACCGATAATTAAATATAAGTATCGGGCTCCACGATCTCCAAAGATCGAATGAATAACAGTACTGATTGCAAGCGCGGGGAGACGTTTTACTGCCGCCACACTGCACAAGCAACGCCACTGTGCTATAAAAAAGAGTATGATAATTGACCTTTGGAAACGGCCGAAAACGACACATACGAACTATTGCAGTCTCGGTTTTGCTGTTTACACCTGATAGTAAACACCTGATAGTAAAGAGTCACAACTTATCAGTGTTCTGCTCTGTTTTCGCCCATTGTTTTGGGTTGTGGCCTGCTTTTGTTGTTTATGTTGTTTATTTTGCCCTGAAGTTGACCAGATTTGACTTTCTTGTTTTGAGCACTTTTCTGTTGCTCTTGACCGTTATTGTTTGACTCTGCGTGATCTCTCGTTAGGGCTGCACTATACGTACCGTTATTGTTTGACTCTGCGTGATCTCTCGTTAGGGCTGCACTATACGTACCGTTATTGTTTGACTCTGCGTGATCTCTCGTTAGGGCTGCACTATACGTACCGTTATTGTTTGACTCTGCGTGATCTCTCGTTAGGGCTGCACTATACGTACCGTTATTGTTTGACTCTGCGTGATCTCTCGTTAGGGCTGCACTATACGTACCGTTATTGTTTGACTCTGCGTGATCTCTCGTTAGGGCTGCACTATACGTACCGTTATTGTTTGACTCTGTGTGATCTCTCGTTAGGGCTGCACTATACGTACCGTTATTGTTTGACTCTGCGTGATCTCTCGTTAGGGCTGCACTATACGTACCGTTATTGTTTGACTCTGTGTGATCTCTCGTTAGGGCTGCACTATACACAGCAGACCTTGGGTGATCTCTCGTTAGGGCTGCACTATACACAGCAGACCTTGGGTGATCTCTCGTTAGGGCTGCACTATACGTAGCAGACCTTGGGTGATCTCTCGTTAGGGCTGCACTATACACAGCAGACCTTGGGTGATCTCTCGTTAGGGCTGCACTATACGCAGCAGACCTTGGATTTAGTACTGTGTGATCTCTCGTTAGGGCTGCACTATACGCAGCAGACCTTGGATTTAGTACTGTGTGATCTCTCGTTAGGGCTGCATTATACGTAGCCGACCTTGGATTTAGTACTGTGTGATCTCTCGTTAGGGCTGCACTATACGTAGCAGACCTTGGATTTAGTATAGGCTCCTCTTCAGTTGATGTGCTTAAAGTCACAAATTGTGAATCAGCACCAAGGGTGGTTTCCGACAGTTCATGTACTGAAGGAGATCTGGAAATTTCCTGAGATCTTTTCAGTAGGGATTCCAATTCTATGCTGACACAACACAGTTGTTCTTGCAAACGTTTACTTATTTGGTGTAGTTCAGCAATTTGAATACTGATCTCTGAGATGGAGCATTGACCTGGCACCTGCTGAGCATTGATTTGTGCTTCCTGTGTGATAACTGGAGATGCAGGTGGTGATGAATGCACATGTCCTGCCACAGTGAGGGTGGATGTCTGTGACATCTTACAATGACCAGGGTTAAACCCCTGAAATTATTCACACTATTTGTGTCTGCATCTTTATGTAATGCTACTAAAAAAACGTTCGTCCACTCTTCCTGGAAAAATCCAGAATCAACAAGAATTATCACTGAAGGTGATGAAAACCCGAGATATTTTGCTCTAGCCGATGATGGGCAAAATCAAGAATAATAAATGTCTAAAATATCTGTTAATTTCTTAATGTCAAAGAAATTCTAATTAAAATAAAGGTCCATAATTCTGTAAAAAAAAATGCAGAATCGAAAACTCATTTATGGCACATCATATTATCACGTGTGAACTGTTAGGTGTGATAACAATCCATGAAAAGAGTTAAAGTGAAAGACACATGAAGTCCATTATAGAGTGAACAACTCTAAGTCAAAGAAAGAACCGTGATTCTGTAATAACTTAGGCATCAACAATGTGTGATGTAGATGGACAGAAGGTAGTCAGATGTTACGTGTACATGAAGTTTGGGAACAATCAATTCGAAAATGTTTGAGAACAAATGTGTTAACAGTTCATTATACAATATAAGAGTGGAAAATACCAAGTCAAACAAAGGGCCATACTTCTAATCTAAATTAGTTAGTCAATGATGGGTAATGTACATGGACATAAGTTTAATAGTTGTCATGTATATATTAAGTTTGGGAACAATCTATTCGAAAATGATTGAGATCAAATGTGTAACATGTCATTATACAATATTAGAGAGGAAAATTCTAAGACAAACGAAGGGTCATACTTTTGTAATAAATTAGGCAATCAATGATGGGTGATGTACAGGGACATACGGTCATCAGTTGTTATGTGTACATGAAGTCTTGGAACAATCAATTCAAAAATGTTCAAAAAAAAAATGTATTAACAGGTCATTATACAATATTAGATTGGGAAATTCTAAGTCAAACAAAGGGCCATGATTCTAAACTAAATTAAGCAATCAATGATGGGTGATGTACAGGGACATAAGGTCATCAGTTGTTGTGTATATATTAAGTTTGGGAACAATCAATTCGAAAATGTTTGAGAAAAAATGTGTTAACATGTCATTATACAATATAAGAGTGGGCAATTCTAAGTCCACACGACGGGACAGAAATGTGTGATGGGACTCGACGGGACACGACAGGACGGGACGTTACGGACAACGTGATTCCTATATATCCCCACTTCACTTTGTGAAAGCGGGGGGATACAAATCGCATTGAAAATATCAGTCATATGCCCCGACAATATATTACAGGTTGATATAATGTATTCGCTTAATATATTCTCTTATTCTTACTAAGCGACTTAATTTCTGCCTCTACTTCCGGTATAGTTTTATGCATGTCTAATTCGTGAAAAATAGGATCATTGTCGTCAAAATTATGGTTATTATTAAAAGATTCCGCTTCGTCGGTTTGCGAGGTTTTTATGTCCTTAAATAAATCGAAAAAAAATATGTATTTAACTGATGTAATGTGATATCAGTATTATTCCAGTAAAAGGTTTGCAAAAATTACGTGTTTTTTAATTGACGCATCTGTTCCAATTCTTTCATTTGTTTATATTTTTATGCGCGTCTTTCCTTTGGTCTTTTGTTAACGCCTCTTTATACAGTTAATTAGCCTGACGATAATCATCTTCAAACCATTCGTTTGTATCCACTTAAAGACTGAAACACATATTTAACAGTTGTATGTTTTTCAAGTCAGGGGTCACCAGCCTCTTTCATTATACTGGTTATAAACTCAAGACTACGTTATTACCCCTTTTGCTGCCACAGTCGAATACATCGATTTTTACGACCAGTGTAAACCCAGCTTAACCTGTATATTGTGTGCAGGCTGATTACAGTTTACACCGTTCGCCAGTCAGTAAGAATGTTTCCATAACACTTTATGTATAAAATATCACTGAAAGGTTTGAATTAAAACTTTAGCAGACGACATTTGAAATTTGGCGGTTAAAGGGTTAGTACCATCTTGGTCATGAATATTAAAGTAGCTATCCCGCCAACAACAGGCAAATTGTACAACATTTGTTCTTGACGATGCATTATGTATATACAACTTAATATTTTGAGAGTCCAAACTCTATAGACACAAAATAAACGGCTTTAACAAGCTCATATTTCATTTTACCCAAGTTATATTACGGGATTTTCTTTGAAAACGTAAACCTATACTTTTAATCGGCACATATATATTAGTATATGACCTGAACACCTGGACAGAGTTTTGATAAACGGTTTCTTAGTTTAATTGTGCCGTTATTTGGCGAGTTAGTTTCTTTAATATCATTTAAAATTGTTTGTGAAGATTGGTAACCTGCCAATTATACTATTACGAAATAATTCTTTATCATGAGATGTGTTGTCGATCACATGGATAGGTATTAAGGATTATGTACCCTTTTGTGTATTCCCATTGATATTGTATTTGAAAAAGATGAAACTAGAACTCAAATAGTCTTAATGTTAAGATGAAACTTTCAGTTTAATATGTTTAAACATTTATCTACGAAGTGCTATCCTTGACTTTTAAATACATATTTAATAAGTATGTAAATCATATTTGATAAATATGTAAATTAGTAAATACACACATGACCTTGAGTAGGAGAATGGATCAATACACACTTTCATCAAGTTTGTAATTATTATTTTTAGCATTTTCTAGATAAAAGTGTAAACTGCAAGTTACAAGTAAAAACATTCAGGATTATTTGAATTCTATTTGTTTTTCTTTTGTTAATTCACTTTCAATAGGATCAACACAAGGGGACATAATTCCTAACTGTGCGAATCATATTACCATTTGTGAAAGATAAAAGTGCATGATCACTAAATTCTGTGGAATTGTCGATTTTGAAATTGTTGATAAGCGCAAAATCAATTTCTTCCAATAAGAGATAATCGATTACACTACACGTGTGTAATACAGCCTGTTGCGACTTTGATTGATCGAGCATGAAATGTATTGAATATGTAAAAACACTACTCAAGTTGTGTTAACTGAAACTTTATCTTTTTATTTTTTTTATTACAAATGTTTTCGGATCTAGGTAAATGAACTTATTATTTACAACTTATAATACAAAAATAACGTCAAGTTCGTAATTTTTTAAAAGTCACGGTAAAATGCTCTTTCATAAAGAGATAAAATAAGAATTCTTTGATACTCAAAGTTTGTCTCGATCATCCAGAACTCCTCGCGGGACTTCTCTCAAAGAAGTCCATACGATGTTCTGGAGGAAAGCTCCTTTGTCCTCACAACGCTTTTTATCCTCACAAATTGACGCCTTTTTTCCGCACGGCGCTTTTAGTCCGCACACATTTACACCTTTTGTTCGCACGGTGCTTTTTGCCCGCACGGCGTTTTCTGTTCGCACTGCGTTTTTTGTTCACACAAATTGACGCCTTTTGTCCGCACGATGCTTTCAGCCACCCAAGTTGATGCCTTCCGTCCGCACGGCGTTTTTTGTTCGCACAAATTGACGCCTTTTGTCCGCACGATGCTTTCAGTCCGCTAAAATTGACGCCTTTGTCCGCTAGGGCGTTTTTTGTTCCCACAAATTGACAACTTTTGTCCGCACGATGCTTTTAGTTCACAAAAACTGACGCCATTTCTCCGCACGACACGTTTTGTCCTCACAATTGACGCATTTTGTCTGCACAGCGCTTTTAGTCCGTACAAATTGACGCCTTTTGTCCGCACAAATTGAAACATTTTGTCCGCAAGATGCCTTTTGTCTGCACAAATTAAAACCTTTTGTCCGCACGATGCCTTTTGTCCGCACAAATTGAAACTTTTTGTCCGCACGTAGCCTTTTGTCCGCACAAATTGAAACCTTTTGTCCCCACGGCGCTCTTTTTCCTTACAAGTTGAAACATTTTGTCTAAAGGATTTCGTATGAACACTCGTGCCTCAACGGGGACTCAAACCCAGGGCCGCTGGTTTACCGTAGCAGCGCTCTACCAACTAAGCTATCGAGGATAGGAATCGATTATGCATCGGTACCGCGATTTCATTAAAAAACTCCATCCGTTATTTCATGTTATGAACAACTGGAATGTACGAAATATTATTTGGTTCTTTTATTTGCCTTGTTATGGTGTTATAGACCGACATAGGTGAGTAAGGGGACCTCTAAGTCTCTAACCGACGAGGTAATTAAAGTTCAGTTTATAATTGGCTGAGTATATAACAAAACAACAAACGGTGGCTTAAAACGTCAATGCATGACAATGTACACCTGGAGTTTTGCACACTGCATAAAACAAAATTGTAACATGTTCAGTAATCAATCATTCACATCCCCAATTCGTGTTATAATGATATTTTTATCACCATGTTTGTGTGTATGACTTTTAACATGTATATTAGTTATTCCATATTATTACCTAAAGTTTGCGTTTAAATATACCCATTCCACATGTGATACAACTATACAACGGCAGTGATACAACCGCTTCATTGTGTCACCTGAAACATCATTTTATTTGTTGGTTTGGAATACTTGTCGGATTTTATGGGTCACGAACGAAACATCTAGACGGTCAATGAAACTGGCCGTTAGGCCAATGGAATAATATGTACAAGTCACAGTCATGAATCTCTTTAAACAATTCATAGCTGAAGTCTTTAGATCTCCATTAAGACGTGTTGCTTTAAGGTAAAATATCACTTAAGCTGGTGCTAGTGCTAGGAGGTGTGAGAGGTGTTGCATCTTATAATTACCTCTCATGAACAGACTAATATATATGTATTTTAGGCGTTCTGTTGTAATTTTCGTCTCACCCTGTTTCGCCTCAAATTACAACAGAAAACGCCTAAAATACATATATATAATAAATCACCATAAAATGGTGATTTACTTGATTTATTAAAACTTTTTTAAAATAGGGGTAGTGAAGAACACAAGTTTAATTTTTTTTATAAGTTATCAAAATTACACCCCAAAAATATAAAATGTTTATTTAATACAAAACAAATTTGTTGATTTGTTATTAAAATTTTACTCAAATCAACAATTTTCCGACCTTGAATACAAAGGTGGTGGATCGTACTCATACACATTACTAAAACAATTTATCACACACTTTTTAGACTTTTTTGTAAGGTTGCCATTGCTTCCTTTCTTCCCTGCTCTACTAGTTCTTTTTTTTGAACTTCACTTATTTCAGCCTTTTTTTGTTTTGTGTCCTGTTTTAAACTATAATATTTATCTAACTCATCCAAAATCAACTTGAACTCTTGATCAGATATTTGTGCATCACTTAACACTTTTGATATTAACTGCTTCATGCTATTTAACTTAGCCTCTGCCAAAGTTTTTATTTCATGATGTTTTTGAGCTTTTGCATTAAGCTTGCGTCTGATAAAATTAATACAAACACCTGTAGCTCCACATACTATTGCTGCTATTTCCAAAGGTAACAAAACTGGAACAACAAATCCAATCCCAGCCATAATAACACCTGCAGATATCAAGGTAGTGTCAATTCCATCTGTAATATTAATACCACGTTTATATTTTTTATAAAGTGACTGACGTATATCTCGCTCTGTAATTAACTTTTTTTCAATCTCTGAAATCTTTTGTAATCTATAATTTTGTCTGTCTTCCACTGGCAACTCAGGATATATACTTGGTGCTGTTGGTTGCTTCATTTTTTTTTATTAATAAATAAAAAATTAAATTAATTCAATTAATAATGATGCCACCGTATTTACAGCGGTAGCGTTAGCAACCTTGCATACAAAGTTAACAACAGAACCAGCACCAATCTCTAAAGGTTCATCAAAGTTATCATGATTGCGTGGGATGATGTGAAACGTTATGCCATAATTTGGTTGTTCAACACCATTGACAGAAACTATTACAGTTACGTCACCAACTAATCGTTCACTTGCTAAACCTATTCCCATAATACGACCACGACGTGTCATCGCATGCCCCACATTTGTTTCTGCTCCACCGTTACCAAATGAGAGTATTCTATTCAACACAAGTGGGCCCTTAGCCTCCGCAAATATTGTTATAATTCCATATTTAAGATTATCAACTCTATCTCTCAAAAGGTTGAAATGGTTAACAATAGGCACAACTCGCCTATGTAAATCTAGAACATGATTGGTTAAAGCCTCTAAGTCTTCTGTTTTTTTTAGGTCTTGTTGGTCCAAATATACTCATTGTTTTTTTTATAAAAATATATTTTTTAAATAATTTCTAAAACACAACTCATAGGCAAACCGTGATTATTTATCTTGTTACCATACTCATCTCTGACTTCTATTTTCAATTCAGTAATTGCACCATTCATAAGACTGTGATATTCAGAATAAAAATGTGTATATACTATATCTCCAAACTGCTTATTTACTACAGGCACAACACCTATAATAGTGCTTGGTACACCATTGAAATAATTACTACTCGTATTAACTTGTTTCAGATGAACATATAGCTGTTTATAAGGAGCTAAATCAATTGGGTGAATTCCGGCCTGAATACCTTTTAACCATTTTCAGTCCTCGAACCCCAGTATTTTTGAAAGACCGCTTGACATTCGTGTCTCTATTGACGTATCTAAAATGGCTGTAGCACTTTGTGCAAAAATGGTTAGGATAATATTTTCATTTAAATTGCTAAAATCTTCTACCAAGCCTTGAAAGTTATAGAGTCCACCTGGTATACGATAAGCTTTATCTGGGGTTTTTGTCTTTATGACTTCATGATTAATAATATTAAACCAGCCAATAGTGTATGTTAAACTTTTTAATCCAACGCGCTTATCTCCATTTTTATTATCGATATACTGTTGTAAATTAATAGAGTTGTCTATGTTTGAAATTGTATGAAACATTTTGTTTTAATATATATATATAAAAACACAAATAAAAATGATTTCTAAAGAATTCAAATATAAACCGGATGCTCACTATTCAATTACTTTTAGCAAGAAAGTGATAGATATAATAAATCAAAACATAGTCATTACATCAGACGGTAAAGACTTTAAAGCATCATTTCCAAATGTCTTTGAAAAATACAAACTTCCATACGTCAAATCAGATGCTATAGTTCACAGCTGGGGAACAGATTGGATGTTATTTTGGCAGAATCAGTTGAATTTTGCTATTTGGTGTGCGACAACTGGATGTGGCATTGATTTCAACAACCATCTAAAAGCTGATGCACTGGTTGGTTCATTATTTCGATTTCATGTCTATTACCAAGTCAGAAGAATATTATTTGAGATGAGTGTAGCAATGCCGCAAGACTCAAATTGGAATGCGTTTAATAACACATATAACCGAAATTCATACGAGAGAATATGCAAGGAGTTTAACATTGACTTAAATTCAGACTGGAGACAGAAACAAAGCTATAATAATGGTCTAGGAACAATTTACAATTACTGGACAAATATTGGTTATCATCCTTTGGTAAATACTGTATACGACAACAAAACGATGAGTTTTACAGTCTATGAGAGTGATAAAACATATCATATTGATTACATTGCACAAGGATCTGAGGCTGACAATAGCTGGTCTACTTTTATACTAGATTGTTCATCTGGATTTACAAGGGCAGGAGTAGAAATAATCAATGACAGCATAAGAACATACTGCTGGGCAATACTTGGCTCGCAATCACAAACAAGAACAGATATACTTGGAACTGGAACAGCATTTGATGCACAGAAACAATTTTTAGCAAATGTAGAGGACGCAATAAATTGCCCCATCGACTTGCCCAGTCAAATTTCAAGATTAGAAACCACCCTAAAATATGCAAGAAGTAAAGTAAATTTTGTCTATGGAAGTGGATTGTACATGTCTCCGAGTGACATGGAATTAAGAATCGGAATAATACAAGACTACAATAATGAAACTGTAATAGCAACCGATGCACAAGCATTATGATTGAATAATGATGTAAATGTAAAACCAGTGCCACCAAAAAATATTCAACCTTTTCAAGGCACCACAACAAAGAAATTGTTACCGGAACATTCTGACTTTGATAAATCAATACATAAAACTGTGGAACATAACCCACCAGAAATACAAAAAATAGCGATTGAACACGAAGATAACAAAACAACTATAATTGTTGGTACTATAGTAATAGGTCTTGCTGCATTACTTATCTACGATATTTACTAAACCACTCTTTGGCTGCCACATACAACAACCCGGAAACAAACACAAGCAAAGCCCATAGATTGTTACCAAGCCAATTAATAGCATTACCTGTTGCAGATAAAAGCCATGATACTATTGCACCCATAACTCCTGGAAGCGCTGCAGCAGCTTTACCAGCTAGGTTGGCAAGAAGTTTACCAAGATTAAATAGTTGTTTTTTTATCCAATCTTTTACACTTGATGGATCAGGCTTTGGAGTTGGAGTTGGAGCAGCACTTGATGTGGGAATAATAGAATTAATTATCACCCCAAGAATCATACCAAACGCAGTCAAAATACTAACAATAGTAATACCTTGCTCCCTAAACAAGGTTTTGATCCTCTCACCAAGAGTTGTATCCTCGTTTAACATTTTGTTTATTGTCTCTTTTATCCTGCTTACTTGGTTACGAAAAGCTTCTCTGTTTTCATTAATGACATCCATTCTTGCACCTCTCTCATCTTCAAGGTCTTTGATGCGGTCGCTGATTATTTTTATCTGGAATTCATCATTATCAGTCTTAGCTTGTTCTAACTTTTGTTTTTCTCTTGTTATGTCTTTATCAAGTTGTGTAAGTTTTGCCACGTTATTGGTGAGTTCTTCCTTGACAGTTGTCATTGCTTTTACTATTCCATCCATTTCACGCTTGTCTATATTTGTTTGTATTGAAACATTAGCACTTTCTATTGACTGTGCTGTGTCATCCACTACACTTGATACATCTTGTAATGGAATAGCATCCACATTATCTGGTAAATCGTTTCTTGTGTTCTCCAACTCTTGCAACGCTTGCCGAGCTTTTTGTGATACTTTTGTTCTACTGTCATACTCCGGCAAATTCAAAAATTGTCTTACCGCCATTGTTCCCCCAGAGCCAACAACTCTGTTATATTCACCTACCAAAGAACCAAGAGCAAGAAATGTAAAAGAAACTTGCTTGGCAGTTATTCTTATTTCTTTATCACCAAACAACCGCCAGTATAATGTTTTACCATCAGATGATACTTTAAACTGGTCATAATCCATTTTATCCGGCGCCATTTTATATCGTTTTCCTATTTCATCATAAAAGGATTTTACAAGATATTTTTTGTGTGCTTCAAGTTGGGATTCTTTCAGCCTTCCTCCAAGTTCATCAAGATAATCGCTTTCATTAAGAAGACTTCTTTGAACAGGCTCATCAGGCACCATAGGTAAATCATCATCATAATATTCATCATAATCACCTGGATCGAACGTAGGATTGTCATATTCAAATCCTCCTTCAGCCATTGTTTATTTTATTTAATTTTAAAAAATATATTTAAAAAATAAAAACAATGTCAGCTTACGGAAACAAACTTAACCCTCATAGAAAACTAAGAGAGCCTCATGGTGCTAAAGGCATCCGCACACGTGTAGTAATAACTAATAATCCATCAACAATAGACCAAAACCAGCAACTGCTTGTGAGATTTCCCAATCTAAGTACTAATGATGTGATAGTTCCTCGTACTACTCGTCTTGCCTTTGAAATAGAACTTAAAAGCAGAACAGACGCCAACGCTACTCTATTCCAGAATCTGGGTAGAACAATTGTGAAAAAAAAGACAATAAGAATAAGTGGCAATGAAGTCATGTCAATAGATGACAGTGATATATATCACTGTTATGTAGATTTATGGAAAAGCCCTACTGAACGAGTAAACATAGCTTACCAAGGTATTGGTAAAGTAAACATGCTAAAACATAGAGTTGGTGCGGGAGATAAATCCTCAGACATCGAAGATGAAGCTATAGCAGCAGCTTATGGAAATAGATTTTGTATTCCATTGGACTTTGAAATGTTAGAAAGTCATATGCCATTTTATCAAGCGGGGCTTGGTGATAGGTTAGAATATGAATTAACGTTTAACGATTATAACAAAGTTATCAAAAGCAGTGATGCTGATGCATCTTATGTAATAAAAAATATCTGCTTGGAATTTGATACGGTTAGTGATGTTGAATTATCCAGACAAATAAGACGTAATGGTAAGATAGTATTTTTGTATGATCGTATCTTGCGACATAGAAAAATAATAGCAAACACATCTGAAACCCTTTGGAACATCAACATTAATGTACCAGCACGGAGCAGGAAAGGTATTTTAATGCTGTTTGAAGACCCAGAAAGAACAAGCACAGAAACCTATTACAACCCAATGATTGAAAAAGTTGAAATGACAATAGAGGGAGTACCAAATCAGTTGTATAGTCAGGGTATGAAGGCATATCAACATTGGGATGAAATCAACAAATATTTTGCCTTGACATCAAAAAGAAACAAAGAGACAGAAATAGTAGCGAGGGACTTAAACTTTACCAATGTTTCTCTTGAGACCTATCTAACAAAATCATATGCTTTGTGGCTTGACCTTAGAACATGTGATGACAATTTATTATACGGCAGTGGAAGAAGAATAGAAAACGGCAGTGAAGGCATAACGATATTAATAAATAAAAAAGCAGATGCAGATCAACCTTTAAATATTTATATATATATAATACAAGATGCGCAAATCAATTTCGAAGATGGAAGATTCAAAGAATCACTATACTAAATATCCTAAATATTCACACAGTGCCATTATCTGTGGTCAGACAGGCTGTGGTAAAACAGAGTTTGTTCTTGACATACTTGAACAAGAGTATGTTGGAGTTTTTGAACATATAATTATATTGTGTCCAACCATAGAGTGGAACGAGGCTTATAAAAATAGATTCTGGATAGGAGATGTGAAAAACCCGAGAGATAAAAAAAAAAAAATTGTCAATCCCGTGAGCAACGGTAAAGAAATGTTACAAGAACTGTTGCGTTTATTTTTCAAAAGATATGCTGGCCAGCCCACATTATACATCATTGATGATTGCTCAGCCACAAAAGAATTAACAAAGAAAAAAGATATGTTATCAGAGTTGGCATTCTCTGGTCGCCACACTAAACAATCTGTGTGGGTCATTTCACAGAGATATAATTCTGTATTGAAAGATTTGAGAGAGCAAGCAAAATGGTTGTGTATGTTTTACACCAAGGACAGAGATAGTTATGAAAATTGTTTGAGAGAAAATTATGTTATTCCGACGCTGGAAGAGAGAACCAGAATAAGAAAAGGTTTAGCTAAGACTAAATATTCCAAGTTAATTTTGAGGACTGATCAACCAACTGGTTATTGGGTTGAATAATTTCTAACAGCAATGCTTTTTTTTCTAACAGCATTGCTTTGTTGCTAATAGTAATACTAACAGCAAAGTAGCAATACTGACATGAAAATATAATGGAAATATCAGGAAATATAGTAATGCTTATAGCATTGCTCATAGTAAAGTAGCAATGCTTATAGCAAAGTAGCAATGTTAATAGCAATGCTTGCAGCAAATTAACAATGCTAATAAAAAAAATAGCAATGTTAATAACAATGCTATTAACATTACTAACCATAACTAGTTGCGTGGTAAATATCGCAGCTGGTTGTTTTATGTTTTATGTTTATTTCAAGATAAAAAATAAAATTATTAATATAAAAATGAATGCGGAAGAACTATTACAAGATATATCAGAATGTTTCACAGAACGTGATGAATCAAAGCAACAAGAAACAAAAAAAGAAAGATTATCAGCCATAGTGGCTGGCGGCGGTAGCCGTCAATATTTGGGTAAAGACATACAACTCACGAATATAGATGGCATGCCACCGGATGAAATTAACAAACTTTACTGCAGATATGAAGCAAGGCTTGGGGCAAGTATGACCAAGACTTCAGGCAATTCTTTTATTAATGTGACAAATCCACCAAAGCTGATAGAAGATTTGGAGGAAGACCCATTTATTAATCATGCTTTGACAAGCGCTTGTTGTGAGTTGTACTACAGGTATGGAATGTGCTTAGCACCATTTACAGCAATACTGACAACTGTTAGACATATTGATTTTAATAAAAATAAAAATATAGATAATATAAATGATGGAGAACCAAGAGAGTGAAGTTATACCTGTTGTTACACAACCTGTTGAACAACAAAAAGTAAAAAATCCGAAAAGAATAGAGGCTGGGAAAAAAGGAGCAGCTGCAAGAAAGGCAAAGCGTTTGGTAGAGCAAGATGCAAAGCAAGATGCTGCAAATCAAAATGAAATAACAAAAATAACAATAGATGAAGAGGAACCAGAAATCAAAATAAACGTATACAAACATTATATTCCACCGTGTCTGGTTTTATTAGGCATTGCTGGGTTGGGTTTGTATACTTATAACAAGAAATCTGCTACGCAACCTGTGCAACCTGCTGCTGTTCGTGTTGCACCAAAAGACCCGTTTGATTGTTTTTAATAATTTATTTAAAAAAATAATATAAAAAATTATAAAAAAAAATGGCAGCAAGTATTGACGGAAAACAAATTGTAAATATGATGTATCATGCTGGAGTGGAAACACTTTTAACTATTGGATATTCTGAGATTGGCAGAAAACTACTAAAAAGACCAGCACCTAAAGTGGATTTTAATATGGTAGATTTTGGGATGCTGTCTGTGGATATAATGTTAGCAATGGCTACGAGGGATATGTTAATTAAGCAAGGTATTATTCCTGCAGATATTATGAATTAATTTTAAAAAATATATATAAAAAAATGGCAAGTGCAGTAGCAATGATGATAGTTGGCGCATTAACAAATGCATTGGCGTTTAGCGGTTCAAATTATTTCTTTTCAAAAATGGGAAGTCATTCAGATGAGGAAAGACAAAGGCATGACAAAGCAGTGGAACAATTTAACGCAGCACAAGCGGAGTGGAATAAAAAAAGAACAGAAAGATTAGATTTTATTAATAAGCAACTGAAAAAAGAGCATCATGCAGAGCAGACTTTTGATGATGTGGATCAGGCTATGAAACAGTATTATTACATAACTGGCAAACATTTGCTTTTGGAACCGGAGCCCAAGTTGAGTGATTTTTATACACCATCTCCGGATCAACAGAATAGAGAAATTACGTTTATTGTGGTGGGCATGGCTGCAACTGGATTTGTGGCGTATAAATTGAGTTCATAAAATATATTAGTTTAAAACTATAATTACTTTGGATTTCTTTGGATTTGGAATGACTAAGTATGTTTACTTTGAAAAGACTAAGTCATATGCATGATACCTTTTTTTTTTGTTGTTCTTACATGGTTTTAATCCAAGTGGTCGCATATAATATGGTGGTTTAGCACTCTTCTCTATTTTATCTTTGAGATGACCAGGCGCCCATACTTCACCGTTGTCTAATAATGTTAATACCATGGATGGACCATATTCAGTATCTACTATTTTCGTATCTGTAATAGTGTATATTTTATTTACTTCCAAGTCTGTCCATTTCTTTGTGCTATTTTGATATTGCTCTTCGAGCAGTTCATCGAATCGTGCAGTTGTGATTTCCATTTTTTCTTTATAGTTATATAAAGTTTAATCTTTAGTAGAAAAAAATGGAAAAGATTTATTACAGCCCTAAAGGATTTTGGAAAGGTTACTCAGCAGTTAAAAAAATGGCAAAAGAGGCTGGTGTCAGTGAAAAAAAGGCATTAGAATTTTTAAAGAAACAAGCTGTGTGGCAGATTTATTTACCTGCACCAAAAAAAATAGTTAGACCCAGGTTTGATGTTTCTACTAAGAATGGAGTGCATCAAGCTGATTTGTTATTTTTACCGCATGATACTTTTGGCTTTGGTCGTGGACGCAAGACATATAAATATGCATTGACTGTTGTTGATATTGCAAGTAGATATAAAGAAGCAGAGCCACTGACTTCCAAGGATAGTAAAGAAGTTGCTAAAGCATTTAAAAAAATATACAGTCGGCATTTGAAATATCCAAAGTTATTACAATTGGATCCAGGCAGAGAATTTATGGGTGCAGTATCGCAGTTGATGGCAAAACACAAAGTAAATATCAGACGGCGCAGAACAGAAATACACAGAGACCAAGCTTTAGTGGAAAGATTTAACAGAACATTAGCTGAAAGATTGTTTGGTTATCAGTATGCTAAGGAAATAGATTCCCAAAAACGCAACAGAGAGTGGGTAAAGAGATTACCAGAAGTTGTTAAAGCAATAAATGTGGAAACAAAAAAGCCTCCTCCTGTTGAAACAAAAACATTAAAAGATGATCCTATCTGTATGAATGCAAGTGTAAGATATTTATATCAACCCGGGGAACAAGAAGGTGGAAGACGCAGAGCAACTTATCCAATGTGGAGTGTAGATATGCACAAGATTAAAAGTTATATGGTGACGCAAGGTATAAGAGTTTATTATTTGAAAGCACCATCGCCACAGAGAGGATTTGTCAAAGAAGAATTACTTATTGTTCCTGCTGATACCCAAATTCATAAGTTTTTATAGAAACCATGTGCATCAGTTGTAATTCCATCTTCTCGTATATATCTTTTGGCGATAATGTAACTTTGTTTACTGTTACGCCAAATATCTGCTGCTTTATTGATCGTATCATATTCATTTTATGGGTGTATTTTTTCTTGCCAAACAATGCATCCTTGTAGTTCTCAAAGTTTATGTGTTTTTCGACTACATATTTTTTTACACCCTTTGCTTTCTTAATAATCTGCTCATTCACTTTCAAAATAGAATCTTGTTTGGATCTTAATCCAATATCCTCAACTGTAGAAACACCAGCACATTCATCTTTCATTTTACCTATTGCTTTCTTAATAATCTTCTCATCCTCTTTCAAAATAGAAGATAGTCCGGATCTTAGCTCATCCGCTCTAGAATATAGTTCGGGTCTTGATTCAATATACTCAACTATCGGAACACCAGGACATTCATCTTTCATTTTATTTATTACTTTTTCAATAACCTGCTCATCCGCTCTCAAAATAGAATATAGCTTGGGTCTTAATCAAACATATTCGGCTATAGCAACACCAGCACATTCGTCTTTCATTTTACCCAATACGTTTTTGTTTGTATCATCATGCATTGGATGATTTTGAGGATAATCACTCAAGTCATACTCATCTTTCATTTCAGCCATGTCTTTGTATGCATCATCTGTTCTGATGTCTACCAGTAGGCTGTCAGTGTCGGTGTATAATAAAGTACAGTCATCTCCGTACCTTTTCTTTAGGGTATTATAGTACCAATCCTGCATCATGTACTTTGATAAATCCAATACTGACATCCCAACATAGATTGGTTTGTTTAATGTTAATTTTGTTTTGTTCACATGTATTGCTGACAACTCATCTGAAAATTGTATACGCCTGTTAAAGTTTGGCTATTATTTTTCTTATCTTTTCATTTTCAGAGCCGTCAGTTTTAACTAGTTTTATATCAGTCCGCTTGCGTAGATTTTCCATTGTTTTGCCAAACACAGAGTTGTTCATAAGTTTGTAAAAATCTGTTTCAAATTTTGATTTAGCCTTTCCTCTAAGTTTTGTGTTTAGGTTTATGTATGATTCCATCCATGGTTTTTCATTAAATTCTAATACTCTGTGTATTTTCTTTAGTTTCATGCCTAAAGATAAATACAGTTGCAGGTTTTTGTAATGTATCACATATTTTTCTTTGTCCCTAAGATTGGGAACTAGTTGTTCTGTATTTATCATGCTATTATTTTCTAACAGATCTTTTTGGTATTCAGACAACCATTCTTGTTCCACTGCTAATCTTTCCGGTGCAAGCGGATAGTCATTGTGAGCTTCATGAAGTTCTTTAGGATATTCCAAATCAACTTCAAGCATTTGTCCTTTGCCAGGTTTTGGTTTAGAAAATGTTCCAGTCTTGTTTTTGGCTTTCCAAACAAAGCCAGAATATGGAAGTGGCTGACTCATTGCCCACCCATAAAGATTATTTGCATCATAATACATTAAAAAGTTGTTTTCCTCGTTAGGGTTATAATCAGCTACATGTAGGTTGTTTGCTTTGGCATATCGTTTTGATACCATACTAATTCCACCACGCATACCCTTTTCTATAAATAAGTGCATGTTAATGTCTCTCAAAAGTTCTAATTCTATTTTTGAATGTTTGAGTAAAGCATCCCAAGATAATCCAGGTGCTGTATAGTAATGTAAAGCATCAAGTTTGTATGCACTCATACATGTTTTTCTAAAAGTTTGAAACACATCTGCTAACAGAGTTACATCAGTTTTTAGATATAAATCATGATAGTCTCCAAGAGTTTTACAGTTAAACTCTTTCCATATTTTTTGAGCATATTCGTAATCTTCGGAACTTATACTTTCATCTGAGAGACTACTGTAAAACTTTTCTATAGGCGGTAATTGCGTTTCCTTGAATCTTTCCATACTGTCCATATATTCGTATGGATAAACACCTTTTCGTAAAAGTTCAGGTTTTAGATATAAATTATGATAGTCTTCAAGAGTTTTACAGTTAAACTCTTTCCATAGTTTTTGAGCATATTCATAATCTTCATAATCTTTGTCTTTAAGCTTTTTACTTGAACTGTAAAACTTTTCTATAGGTGGTAATTGCGTTTCCTTAAATCTTTCCACACTGTCCATATATTCATGCGGGTAAATACCTTTCCGCAGAGGTAAAATTGTTTGTCTAAACTGATTTTTGGTAATTTTAAAATCAGATGTGCCTGTTGCATCAACCAATTTCTCCAAAGACGAAGCCATAAACTGAAAGCTATCTAAAAATCTAAGTTGTCCGGCACTAAATGAAATATACTTTTCAGCGTTGTTTGGAATGCATGTAATATTACCTGTCATTTTATGTATTTTTTGCATGATGAGATGACTATCATATCCTTTAAGGTTGTGAAATACAACAGGGATGATTGTTTTATTTGGTTTTATTTTCAGTTTCAGGTTACAGTTTTTATGTGCTGCACCTCTGTATTCTCCTGTAAAATGACAGTGGTCTCTTACTTTACAGTTTTTACCACATTTCCTACCTATTTCATTCTCGCATATCCAGCAGTGTGTTGCTTTTTCATAATCTTCCTCATTTTGTTGTGTCATGATTAATGGTTTTGGGTGAGCAAATATTTTATTAATGTTACTTTTCTCACATTCTAAGTGATTTAAAAACTTTTCAACAACATCTTCACCTCTGTAAATAACAGGTTCTTCAGCTTTACCATCATATCTGACAACCTGGTATCCAAAACCACAAGCTTCGTGTACATTTGTGATTTCAGATTTCTTTCCAAATTTGATTGACTGCGGTTTGATTATACTTTCAAAATCAGCATATATTGCATAAGGCACAGGCATCTGATTTTGATGATTTTTAAATTTTACAGTATTTTTACCTTCTTTTGGCATTTCTATTCTGCAAGAGTTTTTATTGATACCCTCACAGTCTTCTCTGTGTTTGGTAAGTAGATCTTCTCTTGAAAAGCCGTAAAGACAACGATCGCAGAAATAAGTTTTACCGTGATATTTGTTTTGATCATAAAGTAATCTATTTAAATTTTTAATCCAGCAATAGTGATATTTTGTTGTTATTGTTTTTGGTTCGTTGGAATTATCATCAGGGTTATAATTGTCATCTATAATTCCTTCTTCATTATTTGGATCATCTTCATCTTCATTTTCTAAATCAACCACAACGTCTTCAGAAATTAAAAGCAAGTTAATTGTTTCCATTTCTTGCGGTTGCTCTGATATTCTATATGGAAATACAGATACCCTTTTTCCTGTGCATCCGTAAACATTAATAGCAAGGTTGTTTTGTTTTTCTACTTTGGAAATTTGTGAAATTGGAGTGGGAAAGTCAATACCATCCATATTCAACTTACCCATGTGTTTGTTATAACAAGATATCCTAGTTGGATTATTTTTATTAGGCCACAAAGCAGAAACCAATGCCACTTCCAAGCACTTATTATCTTCATTATTAACATTAATTATTGCTTTTTTATCAGATACTGCTTTAGACAAAGGAATATATGAAGAACCTTTTAATGGTTCATACTTTGCAAAATTTAAGTAAAACTTAACACAGTGATCAATCTCCAATCTTGTATATTTGCAGATGATTTATCGTACAACTCATTTATTTTTTCAGAGGTTAAAATTTAATTTTGTTCGCTGTGTAATACTGCTGTGGTGTATTTTTTGGTATCACCATCATCTTTAAATAAATTTACAGTGAGACCTAATTGAAACTTTAATCCATTCATCTTTGTCAGCTCTTTGCTTATTTGTTTTGTAATAAGGGATTTTTTATCACGAAATAGTTTTTGAGGGTCTTTGTATTTCTCGGCAGATATCTCGTATGCTTTGAAATAGCCACACATTGGTTTGTCAACCAGTTTTAATTCTTCTTTAGATTTTCTATCATTAAGCTCTTTCAATTCATTTATAACATTGTCTCGTGATTTAGCATATTTCTGATTTTGCTCATCTTGTAATTTATCATATTTCTGCTTTTCTCGTTTACGTTGTTTCTTAGCACGTCGTCTCTTGAGTAAATTTTCTAATGTTTGAGATTTAACCTCTTTTGAAGTTTCTTTTGGAACTTCTTTAAGAGGTTTTAATGCATTTATACCGTTAGATAGTGTTTGCTTATCTATTACACCTGTATCAAACAGGCGTATTAAATTTCTTATAGTCTCTTCGTTTTTTTCCATTTCCTTTATTTGTTATATATTTAAAAAAAAAATATTTAATATAAAAATAATTATATAAAAAATAGACAATGGAAATCAATGTTTGTAAATTTCTTAAAATTGGATTACATAATCCATGTGAAAATAAGCCAACAAAAGATTCTAATTATTGCAGTTTGCATAAATATAGATTAAAAACAAGTCATGCATTACCGTGTCTAATATGTAAAAAAGGCACTTCTGCAAAATATCAAGTGTGTGTTGGTTGCGGTGCAGCTTCAATTAGAAAAATGAACGATTATTGGAGGTTAAAGTCGTATAACGCTGAGTGTCTCAGATTTAGACGTATTAAGGTTTAAATTATATTTTGATAACTTATAAAAAAAATTAAACTTGTTTATGGTGATTTATTATATATATGTATTTTAGGCGTTTTCTGTTGTAATTTGAGGCGAAACAGGGTGAGACGAAAATTGCAACAGAACGCCTAAAATACATATATATGACTAATACAACCCAAGTCTGCTGCTTTTCTCTCTTGTTTGTGTTTGTTGCTTCCAAGGGATCACCTCTTCAGTATTTATACATACTTGTTTGCCGATCAGACAGAATGTAATATCGTTCTTACTTTTAATTCTACTTGCCAAAGGCCAGCAGAGCTTATGGAATGGCGAGTTGTCCGTTTCGTTCGTTCAACCGCCCGCCCGTCCGTCCGTCCGTTAACCTTTGCCCAGTGATTTAAGAAGTATTACGTCTCTGATTTTCCTTATGAACACGATTTCATTTTTATGTCGCCTGCGTAGCATGGCAGACACTGATGGATCACTTTGTCCGTCGTCGCATATGTATGCCCCTTTTCATAAACCTTAACACTTTAAAAAACATCTGCTTCGTAATTCATGAAGGATTGTGCCCCTGTCTTCAAACGTTATAGTTAGCTATTCTTTTTCTGAAATACATAGGCGACACAAGTGTTCCGTGGAATACCTTTCTAGTTAATTTGATCTTAACAAGTGTCTTTATATCAATGAAAGCTCGGACAAGTTCGAAAGCCAGCTAGATCATATTAATCATGCCAGAGGTATACCAGAGACTGTCCTCCTTGGATGCTACTTTCCCTGTCCGATCTTTTTATATTTCTTTTTAAACCCCCAGAGGCCCTTTTGATACTGACAGTACAAAGACGGTAGCCCCCTATTTTCAACTCGTTTATGTTTGTGATTTCATATCTTGCCTTTTATTCATCTTCATAATTGTTGTTATACCCCCGATTTTACAAATAAATATCACGTTGTCCGTAACGTCTGTAAGTTAAAGGGAATGTAGGGACACAGTCAAACTCTCCTTATGTTTGAGAGTCCGGAAACAAACTAACATAAACTATTTATGTCTTGTTTGTATTTCAGACTAAAAGCATGATTTCATAATTATATAAAGGTAAATGTGTTTCGTTATCAATTCATTCCTAATCTGCACTTGTGTTTTGGAGAGTTTTGTGTATAACTGGTGCCCCGTCACAAAACAACAGTGGAAACACCGATCATGAACAATAAGGTTAAAGTACTGGAATGTGTGATTGTATGAAGTATCCCTCAAACCCCTAGTACTAGTTTCTGCTAGAAATGAAACTTAACATAATAAGCAGAACTGAACATTTAAACATTTTAATGTAACTTTCAACATATATATACATATATAGATACCCTTACATGCTTTTGTCCCACAGACTACACAATCCTACCTATTAGTTTGACTGTTTATGTGTATTAAACAATTACAAGTTTGCTCTTATTTTATAACATGGTGCATGGTCAGTTGTTCACAAATGTACGTCAAATATCTATTTCAATCTTTGGGAAATTCACAGGATAAATATAACGGCCTGAATACACAGCATGAGCATCTCCGTGTTTCCTGCGATACTTTTTCCACATATATTGCATATGTATGGCAGTCAGGATTTCTCACACATGCGTAGCTCGTCGATGGGCACATTCTGAAAATGGTCTCTTTTGTCTAAAAGCTGGCACGGGGGGGGGGGGGGGGGAGGGGAAGGGAGTTTGCCTGGGATTTTTCCTGAAAAAAAATATTCTGGCCCTTGAACTGCTGGAAAAAAATATCCTGGCTCTGACATGAAGAAAAAATAAACAGTCCCTCAAATTGTTGAAAAAAAATAATCCAGCCTTCTTCACATTCTTGGAAAAAAATAATCTGGCTGTGAGTCCAATAAGAGGAAAAAATAATCTGGCTCCCTCTTCAGTCTATATGATAAATGTAGATATACTTTATCAGCCACTGGATTCAACATTGAAATGTTTAATCACAATCTGGCTACATCCGCAACTTCTGCTCAGAAGTTTATCGAAATCTCCAGTTGAAATGAGATGTAGAAGACAGTGATAGTATCTATGGTTGTAATAAATATGTAAATATGATGTACATAGATCGTGGTAGTAATACATGTGGTATACATTAGTCATTGCAGTTATAAATGTGGTATACACTGCCAATGGTGGTAGTAAATGTGTTGTATAAAGTGTTATAAATTGACCATTGTAGTAATTTGGTATACACTGATCATGGTAGTAATGAACATGATATTCATATAAAGTCATGGTTATAATTAATGTGGTATACTTAAGTCATGTTTTTAATAAGGCCATTATTTTTTGACAATTTGTTTTACGAACACTCCTATGACAAAACGAAATTAGGTATTTTATTTTTCCATAGGGAATTTCATAGTTTATATTTATTGTTTTCGCTTCCTCCTACAGCTATTCTCTGTCTTTTTGATGGTTCTTAAAACGAATAATAAAAAATAATGGTATATATGCAATATACATTGGTCATGGTAGTATGTAAATATTGCAATCCTGTGAGGGTGACAGTGAATATTTGTCAACCTTTTAAGGCTAAAAAATTATTTTATTATATTGAAAAATATGTTTGAAAAAGATATTTGGTTCTGCTAAATATTCCTTTGAAATAAAACATGTGAAAACATGGTTACTTCTCTCTGTTCAAAATCACTATTCTCAGCACCTAGAAAATATTTTTTGGCGGATGGTTCTTTGTGTTCTTTTGGATTCTTCAGCTGTGAACTCACGAGTAAACGTCAAATCATCTTCAGAAAGTTGTGCAAACTGTGTCAGCCATTTTAGTAAATGTTCCCTGATTCTCATTTGCGTATGTAAACATACATTGTTCAGCATAGGACATCCAAATACATAATTATAAACTTGCTTTGACTTCACAATCATAAAACAGTAATTATTTTGGGTGACATTACAAAAAATACTATCATTCAGTGACTCAGTCCATGGAGACATTACAAGCGATATTGTGACACTATGTCACCAGGGTATTAAAGACATTTTCTATAGTTTTTTCTGCATAACAGATATTCTTTAAACTTTTCGTACAGTAAGTCTGTTATATACATAGACAGAAAATGTAAAAATAATGGTAGGTCACCATAATTGTTAAAAATTTAAAAAATAATTTGTAATGCCACCGTCATGTCAATCTGTCCAAAAAGTTGAACAAGTCCACGAAATAGCTAAACAATACATTTTTGAAGTCTAATCATTTATTCATTGGTCACAATTCTGCTAAAATTGTATTAAAGTAAGAATATTTAATTATAATAACATTTAAAGCTCATCTTTATGTAAAACCTATCTTTTTTACAAAATCTGTTGAGACCATTACTCATAATTTATGCATTAATTAGCCCATAATGATACAATTGCCTTTTTCTTTGTATGTTCCCAATAAGATAATTTGTTTAAACCTTCTAAGCACATAGATTAACATATATAAAAACAAAATGTGCAATAAATATGTTAGGTCCACATGCTTGTTTAGATTATATATTTTTTGAAACCCTACCACTATGCTAAAAGGCCAGGTTTTGTATGAAATTATATAGAAATGGTATATTTTCCTTTTTTGTTATGTTCCTATAACAGAATGTGTTCAAACTTACTAGGCACTTATTTGAACATATAGTAAGACAATATATGCAATTAAAATTATAGGTCAACATGCATATTGAGATTTAATATTGGATTTTGGAAACCTATTTTTTTTTAAAAAATTTTTTTTTTTTACAAAATGTTATATTTTTCCTATTTTAAGTTTTTTTCTTATTCTTATAATCATGATAATATAGATTTATATAAATAAAGACAATAAATAAAAATAGTCATCAAGAGCAACATTCCTGTAAATCTTTAGAAAAATCCATCCAATAGTTTTAGAAGAGAAGTCGCCCAAAATTCTGCGTATGAAAAGCTACAGAAAATGCCTTTAATAAATACAAAGTCCAGACTCTTAAAGACATGCTGATGTCTGATCGTATTGCGGTAGAATAATTCTAACAGACTCTACTGTCCAACAAATTTCTACCTTCTAACAGATTCTCCTCTCGCTATTAAACATCCCAGTATATACCTGCACGCACGTGCAATCATCTTATTGGATTTCTACACATTTATTGTATTGGTCGTAACAAGGTATTCCCGCCTACGATATACCTGAGTTAGTTAATATAATACCTGCTCTTTGAGAGGATCATCCCAGATTGTAGAATATTGGTCTTTTACTATTAAATGTGAGATACTCCTACCACTTGTTATTAAACTAGTATTATTACTTATTAAAGGGTCTGGTAGTGTTACAATATGAGATATTACAAAAATGGAAAAATAGCAGTCTATGGACATTTAACATAGATGTTTGACATGAGGTATATTATTAGTAAATATGGTATTAGTAGTCATGGTAGTAATACATGTAGTATGCATAGCTCATGGTAGTAATGAATCGGGTATTCAGTGGTCATGGTAGTAATACATGTAGTATGCATAGCTCATGGTAGTAATGAATCGGGTATTCAGTGGTCATGGTAGTAATACATGTAGTATGCATAGCTCATGGTAGTAATGAATCGGGTATTCAGTGGCATGGTAGTAATGAATGAGGTATTCAGTGGTCATAGTAGTAATAAATGTCGTATTTAGGCTTAGTAGTCATGGTAGTAGTAAATGTGATATAGAGTGGTCATGGTAGTAATACTTGAAATATACAGTGGTCATGGTAGTAGAAAATGAGTAAAGAGTAGCCATGATATTTATACATGTGATGTACTTTGGACATGTTAGTAATCAATGTGGTATGCAGTGGTCATGGTAGTATTACAATACTAGGGTCCTGGTACTTGTGCGATGGACTTTGAGAATATCATCAACAAATAAGTGGACGACTTAAGAAGCAGCTTCAGCCACATGCAATGCCAGGTTATAGATAAAGCTATGCGCTATATGCCAGTGTTAATAAGAATGGCATGGCAAAATGGTAGTCATTGCCCAGTACTAAAGGATCCACTACACCACCAATAAAACATCCAAGTAATTCATAATTTAGAAGAGCAAAGTGGGGCTCACACAATAAGCACACAAGTACAAGCATATTAAATATAATATTATCACCAGCACATGAAAAAGAGTATGATAATGGACCGTTGGAAACGGCCGAGCACGACACATACGAAATATTGCAGTCTCGGTTTGATTGAGACTGTTCATGAGCGGTAGTGAAATATGCTAGCTACAGCTCACACCCTCTAGCCCCGGGTTGAGCAGAACTCAATATTCATAAAATCAATAGTACAAAATTTCAACTATCCCGAAGATGGCATGCATATGGCGGTTGACATGGAGTATACCACTTCCCCAATTAAATGCCCCGAAGAGCGAAATAAACATAATGGAATTTAGTTGGGAGCAGCGGTTATGAAGCCTGCGTGCCACAAGTGATTTTATCCACCAAATATGGAAATATCCATATTAAACAAGAGCAGCTGTCGAAGGATAGCATTCTCCACTATTCATTACGCAATTTGAAACAAGGACACTGACATGTCTGTCTCACCATCCATGGTGCCAGTTCATTCAAAAGGTCACGTCTTAATAGTGGAGGTTAATAGGTGGTGGTGACTGAGGGTGTAGGTTGCGGGGAGCGGGTGGTCAGTAAACATATATACCAAATATCAAAGCAAGACTTTCAATACCCCAGAAAGAATATGAACTTGAAAAGAGCAGGATGCAGACATGGTAACTGAAGAGAAACCAAAAAGAATAGAATACATATTGGGGTGATGGTGGTGGTAGTGTAGGAGTGTAGAAGGTGTGGGGTTTTTGGGGCTGCTAATGAGATTTACAGGCTTGCCATTGTTATTGGATGTATGCAGCGAGTTTCATTGAAATATATGAAGCTGCTTAAAAAACTTTAACTGAAAGTTGAAAAAGAAAAATCATCTGGCTAAAATGAAATAAAAAGTTATGAAACGTGTCTGTAAGTAATGACACTTGTCAAGCTCCTTAGACAGGGATATATGCTAGTGGGTATTGAAATAAATGGAATTGCCAACAAATACAATACCCTATATCTCATTTTTGTATTAATAATTAACAATCACCTATTGAAATAAAGGACTTGCCTAAAAACTTTAACCAGAATTTTGAAGTCGAAAAAAGAGCATAACTTTGCTTAAATGCAATACAGAGTTAATATGGAACATGTGTCTACTCGTGCCCTTGATATTTCAAGCTTTACTGAAGTTTTGTTGATGGAAGACTTACAGTTGTTAAAATAAACGGACTTGTCAAAAAAGAAATTCAAAGTAAAAAAGGGCCATGGTTTTGCTTAAATGCCATACAGAGTTATAGAACATGTGTCTACCCGTGTTCTTGATGGTACTGATGACTTGGCCAACAACTGTAAACCAACCTCGACGCAGACGTTGAGTAGATATACAACAGCACTTCTTATTCTACGAAAAGTAAAACTTAAAAAATCAAAACAAATCTGCCTTTCATATTGACGAAAAAAAAAAATCTGGCCAGTGTATTAGGCGAAATAAAAATCCCCGGCCCCACACATAAATCAAAATGGTCGGTCCCTTACATATAAATTTGATTGTTTACAATCTGGTCTCCCTATATCAGTTCGAGGTCACTGCTTATCCAGACAGAAAGAGAAAAATATCGGACAGGGAAAGCAGCATTCAAGGACGATTCATTTTCATTCTGTCAGTTTTGCCATCATACGGTTTACTAAATGTTTTCATCATCCCTGTATTGTTTCAAATGTTACTTGAGCGGAGGTAGAAATCAATGACCACGGCTCCAGCGACAATGGAGTGTTTATAAGAGAATTTGCAGCGATTCTGCAGTTTTGCAGGTGAGAAGGTTCTAGAACCAGATTTGGTATTGAATGTTCATTCTTGTAGGCTACGTATCTTTTTTTGTGTTGGTGCGCGGTAAATCTCAATTCACTTCAACTACATCCGTTTGGACATTTTCTTACCGCACAACTGCATAACTAGAAATCCTCCGCCTTAAACTTTTGTTACTGTCGAGTGAGTGCAGCCGGTGAGATTCCCGGGCGTGGCAAACAAGCGACGTCATATGATAATTAACAATTTCTTTTATATAGTATAGAACCTGCCATTTATTAATATTGAACATTACTAAAAAAGTTTAAACGGCGGACAAAATATTACCTTACCTTTAGTTTTCGGCGAACATAAAGCTTAGGATTTTTTATTTTTCTGCAGATAAAAATCGCCGTGAAGACATAGGTCGTCATTTTTCGCATTCACTGCAGACAAAAAACACCTTGCGGACAAAAATAATCACTTTTTCAGATTTTGTGCGGAAAAAAAGCGTTACACGGACAAAAACGTCACTTTTTCAGATTGTGCACGGTCAAACAGAGCCACGTGGACAAAAAGCGTCACTTTTTCAGATTGTGTGCGGACAAAAAGAGACGCGCGGAAGAAAAGCGTCACTTTTTCAGATTTTGTTCCGACAAAATGCGCCGCACTGACAAAAAGCGTCACTCTACCAGATGTTGGGTCTCTCTGGCCGACCGAAGACACATCCAAAAGTTGATATTGACCTTTAAGTTTACAAATGGAGATTTACCGAGTTACTTGAATGAAATATTCCCTGCAACTGTTTCGGAATCGAATCCTTACAACTTGAGAAACAGTTCCAACTTCGTTACTTTACCTAGAAGAACAGAACTGTTTTCGAGATCAGTCTTACCGTCATCTCTAAAAGTTTGAAATGAACTTGATATCAATATTCGCGAAGCACCATCCCTTTCGAGTTTTAAAACTAGGCTTAACAATTACTTTAAACCACCGATAGTACCCCAATACTACATACTGGGTGATAGATACCTTTCAGTTCTACATGCGCGTTTGCGAAACAACTGCAGCAATTTAAATGCTGATCTCTTTCTTAATCATTTAGGGATAATCCCAAATGTATATGTGGTAATGGTTTTGAAGATATTGAGCATTATTTGTTTAGATGTGTAAATTTCAGAAAAGAAAGACGGCAATTATTTTTAGACACTCGTATATTTCAACCTTTAAGTACTCACAAACTTTTATACGGCATCGACCAACTAAAAGACGAGGAAAATCATATTCTATTTACTCAAGTGCAAAACTATATTAAAAACACTAAACGATTCCAAAATCCTTAACTTTGTATCAATATAACGTTTTATTTTGTCTATATCTACTGTCGCTGTTTCTATCAGCCTGAACGGGGATATTGTGGTGTTATTTCGGTGGAGATTGCGTGGGGGTAGAATGGCACGGCAGAGTTAACATTTTTGGATTTTTTTTTTATTATTATTTTATTATATTATTTTTTTTTCTTCGTTTTTCTGTATCAAATTTATATTTAAATATATAGTTACAATTTCAAACCGATAATCATATACACTTTTTCAGCCACAATGGAGAGAACTGTAACTAATGTTGTAATAACTTGTAGTTCAATCCATTTGCATATGTTTCTATGAATATTGTGATGTTGAATTGATGTATTGTAACATATCTGCATTAAAATATTATTAAACTAAAACTATCAGATTTTGTGCGGACATAAAGGGCCGTGCGGACAAAAAGCTTCATCTTTTTTCATTTTTTCTGCAGACAAATTTTGTGCGGACAAAAAGCGCTGCAGAAAAACAGCGCCGTGCGGACAAAAAGCACTGTTTCAACCGAGGCTATAGATGTGGGAACGCCAGGAACGAATTATTCAGCCTTTTTGATCATTTTGATACTCCGCGACAGAGTTATTTCTTTTAGTGTTCACAGACTTTTTCAATAATACAAGAGGCCTAAGTGGTACGATGTGATTCAAAACCATAAACATGATAGAGGCCAACCCTAGAAACATGTTTCCTTTATATAACTCTATGTAAACTTTGGGTTATCGTGGCGGCCATTTTGAATAATTGACAACGAAAAGCACAAACTTGACAGAGGCCAACAAAGGAACATGTATATGATATTTAACTAGAATGGTATGTGGTAATATGTCGTTTGATAAATGTCCTTAAATTTGACCTAATTTTAGCCATGGTGGCCATCATGGATGTCTGGAGGCCCCAAGAACACTTACCCAAAGATCATTGTGATTAAGTTTCATCAAAATCCTTCAAGCGGTTTCAGAGATGTCATTTTTAACGTTTTCCTATATAACTTTATGTAAACTTTGGGTCGCTGTGGCGGCCATTTTGATTATTCGACGATAACGAAAAACACAAACTTGATAGAGGCTAACCCAAGAAACATGTTTATGATATTTCACAAGAATGGAATAAGTGGTATCGGAGGTGATGTTGTTTGAAATTTCCTTAAATTTGACATTATTTTAGTCATGGCGGCCATTTTGGATGACTGGCAGACGCGAAAAAACATAATTCTGAGGGGGACTATCCTAAAGATCATTGTACTGAGGTTTCATTAAAATCCTTCAAGCGGTTTCAGTGAAGATGTTATTTTTAGCTTTTTCCTATATAACTCTATGTAAACTTTGGATTGTCGTGGCGGCCATTTTGATCATTCGACGATAACGAAAAACACAACCTTGATAGAGGCTAACCCAAGGAACATGTTTATGATATTTTACAATAATGGAATAAGTGGTTTCGGAGATGTTGTTTGAAAATTCCTTAAATTTGACCTAGTTTTAGCCATGGCGGCTATATTAAATGACTGGCGGACATGACAAACACCAATTTGAGAGGGGGCCTCCCAAGTAATATTGTGATGAACTTCATCAAAATCCTTCAAGCGGTTTCAGAGGAGATGTCGATTTTATAAGTACCAAATTAACAGGAATGAAAGCTTAAATTGTAAATAGTCAGTTTTAAATAAGTCATCAAAACGTAGAATGTGTTTACACTTTGGTAAACGTTGAACCAAATGGGATTTATAGCGAGTCTTCAAGCTGGGATAAACAATTGCAAATATACGCTTGTTTAAGTTATGAAGGAAACAGTTGACTAACTTAGAACTCTGCAGACAAATAACACGTGAGTTCAGTTGTATACATGTGTACTGTACAGTAACTCGTTTTCTTTGTATCTGCAGTGCTTTTAATGAAATTGCTAAGCGCATTGTTTCAGTGTTGATAAACTATGTAAACACTTTAACATTGAACAGAACTGGATCAACCGTGACAGTTGTTGACTTCATTGAATTATTCATATAATTCCTCTCTCAAAATCATTATTGTATGTTTGACAAAACCTGAAGGGGACACTATGGTATGCTTATAAAGGCCAGTATCAAACCCCACATTGCTGTAGGCATATGACCGTGGACAGAGCAATTCCTAAACCCCATCACTGCCACCCCCTCCTCTACATTTACTCACAGGCAACCGACGCATACCATCCCCACCCACCACTAACTTCCTCACCCTCTCTACTACCCCACTATATATATTCTCTACAAACCCACTTAAAAATGTGTTCAGTGAAATGCGAATTAGTGTTACACTGTTACACTTGGTTTTCAATTAAAACTACGACTGTCGTCGGAGGCGGACAAATAACCCCGCTGGCAACTTGTTGGAGGTGGGCAAACATACGTTTTCGACCGTTTCGAAATGTCCATTATCATACTCTTGTTTGTTCCTATAAGATATATATAGACATATATTATAGAGAAAAAGCCCGGACAAGATTTTCTATTTGACGACCAAGTATGAAATGCATTAAAAATACAAAGGGCCATAACTCAGTGGAAAATTATCGAACCGGAACTTCACGACAACATGCGCATCTCCCCTTGATATTGATGCTTAACTGAGAAGAAAATTATAGAACCGAACGTCACGACAATATGCGCATCTCCACTTGATACTGATGCTTAACTGAGTAGAAAATTATCGAACCGGAACGTCACGACAATATGCGCATCTCCACTTGATAGTGATGTTACTGACCGTTCCAAGTCGGTAAACCTGTCTTCACCACCCTTTTTGTTGTTTTTGTCTCTTTCATTGTATTTTCAAGTCCTTGTTTGCAGTACAGTGCCATTGCGTTCGGACGCTGTGGTTTCTATAGGACCCTATATCTCATTTTTGTTATAACATGGCGTTTGAGAGAAATAGCCCGAATAAGAATTTTCTATTTGACTACCAAGTATGAAATGCATTAAAAATACGAAGGGTCATAACTCAATGGAAAATTATTGAACTGGAACGTCATGATAGTATGCACATGTCCACTCGATATTGATACTTCCTAACAAGTTTCGCAAAGTTCTAAGAAGTTATTGAGAAATATCCCTGACAAGAATTGCGTCTACCTACAGAATTGCGTCTACAGACAGATATTAGAAATACAAAGGGCCATAACTCATACTTCCTAGCAAGTTTCAATGAATTCAATAAACTACCGGTCCAAGTATGAAATACATTAAAAATACAAAGGGTCATAACTCAGGGGAAAAATACTGAACCGGAAAGTCATGATAGTCTGCACATCTCCACTTGATCTTGATACTTCCTAGCAAGTTTCGCTAAAATCTAACAAGGAGTTTTAGAGAAATATCCTGGACAAGAATTTCGGATTATATATATTAGAAATACAAAGGGCCATAACTCGGTGGAAAATTATCGAACAGAACGTCTTAACAGTATGCGCATGTCCACTCGATATTAATACTTCCTAGCAAGTTTCGCAAAGTTCTAAGAAAGAGTTATTTATTATATTTATTGAAAAATAGCCCGGACAAGAATTGCGTCTACGCACAGAATTGCGTCTACAGACAGATATTAGTAATACAAAGGGCCATAACTCAGTGGAAAATTATCGAACCGGAACGTCATGACAGTATGCCATGTCCACTCGATATTAATACTTCCTAGCAAGTTTCGCGAAATTCTAAGAAATAGCCTGGACAAGAATTGCGTCGACGGACAGACAGACGGACGGATGAGCTGATACCAGTATACCCCATCCCCACTTTGCGGGGGTATAAAACAAACATACACTAGATCTACTGTATATCTCAGTTCTAGTTTATGTGATTGACTGCGCTAAAGTGGGGCATCTGTTTACCATCGAGACATTTTCTAATTATAAACAAAAATTGAATACGTAATTATTTATTATTAATTTCAACGAAATGTTTAGGAACTAAATGAAAATTTGGCATTTGAGTTAATACACTGTTTTATTTTTTTTTCTGATGGAGACATGATGCCTGCATCTGCCATATTCTGATTTGAAATGCGACTCTTGGTTGGATGAGGTGAGGTTGGTGGAGATCACAAAATCAAAATGGAGTTCATATAGGTTTGTACGTAGAACTTATTTATGAATATGGTGGGAAAGCGTTTCAATTCAATGCGAAAAAGGGGGAAAAAAGAAAAACATTATTGAATAAATCTAGGTAAAACTCCTTGAAACTTTACCCTGAAAAGTGGAACTGAGAGACATATATTAAATCATGAAAAGGATCTTAAACAATGCAGTACACATGCTCCCAGTATTAAAAAAAAATAATAAAGTTCCCACATCTCAATTTTCTCATAGGGTTACCGTACAGCCTTTTCCAACATCTGAGCTTCAAAGCTTGCCAGCAGACATTGTTGTTGGTTTAATATATTCAGTATAGCCAAGGCCAGTAATTTAAAACAGTAAAATACATCAGTTAGCCAGGATGTTTTTTTTCTCGCTCATGTTTATGAGACCCATATGGAAAATACAAAATTCATACACTATCTAGCTGAATATGTGGTGCTTCGGTCAAACATTTCTGACATTTGAATGAAACCTCTGCTCATATCAACATGGGCTTTTCTCTATCATCTGTACACTGCAGATGTATGCTAAAGCAAATAAAAAAACTTTTTTTTTTCATATTAAAAAATTGCTTAAAAATTGAGAAAAAAACAGAATAATTTTCTGTTTTCCTTCTGTAACTAGGTCCGTGAGCTTTCAGGGGAGTTAATAGAGGTGTGAGACCTAAAACTTTGCAGTACATTTTATATTAAATAAGACCAAATGAAATTATACAGGTCTGTGTTTACTGTAACCCGACCTTAAAACACTACCGACTTCTCATTTTATTGGGAATAAAATAATAATCAGTTATCCCATCGTACAATTAATAAAATCTGTTTTAACATATTTAAGCCTGCCCCTTGAAAAGTCATTATGTTGTTCATTTTACTGGGATTATAATGCCATCTGTGTGGCCCATGAATCGAAAATAAAGTTATTCTATTCTATTATATTATATTCTTTTTTTTCTTTATTTGATGTGCTTGTGGTATATAATTCGTATAAGAAAATGATGACAAATAAATGACAGAGAAATAACAGCTGGGATCGATTATAGGGTAATCGTTCACGAGACGGTAGACGTGTGGTTCTTTTCACGAACGAGCGTATGCGAGTGAAAAAAACAAAACAACCCTACCATCGAGTGAAGGATTTCCCTATAATCGAACACAACAGTTAAATAATATATTTATTACATTTTAAATCAGTTTATGTATGCTTTTAAACCACAGTATTGACTTGATTGTACATTATCTGCGAATGAAGTCGACGTCAGCAACACGTTATTGACGTCATAACTCAACGTCGCAGTTAGTTCTTTTTGTGTTTGGAGTTAGTTATTATAGAAGAGCAACAAAGAGCTGAAGGATTAGAGGCAATAGAAAAATTAAAAGTATAAGCATTAATAACACAGAGTACAAATTATCACAATTTGCTGACGATACTACAAATTATTTAGATGGGTCAGATATTTCATTAAACGAAACTTTAAATGAGCTAAATAAATTTGCCAAAGTTTCTGGACTAAAGGTAAACTTTGAAAAAAACTTTGAAAAAACTCAAGTTGTCTGGCTAGGTATAAAAAAGTACAGTTCTGAATCGATCAAAACGTGGAAATTGAACTGGGGCAGAAACAGATTTAAGCTACCTGGACTATCTTTTGACACAGACCTTACAAAAATGATAAATATAAATTTCACTGAAAAAATAAATCAACTAAAAAGTAAAATTAAATCTTGGCAAAAATGGTATCTTACTCCTTTAGGCAGAATAACAGTAATAAAATCACTTCTCATTCCATCTGTTAACCATCTGTTTTTATCCTTACCAAACCCATGTGAAAACAGTGTTAAAGAAATCAATGATATACTGTTTAATTTCCTTTGGCATGGTAAGGCAACAATAAAAAGTGCCATTATATGTAAAGAATACTGTGAAGGAGGATTGAAAATGATAAATATAAATTCCTTTATAACAGCTTTAAAAACAACATGGATTAGAAGAATAGTAACAGACCAATTCAAATATGAAAATATCCTAAAGTCATATATAGATATAGATAAACTGTTTAACTGCGGTATTTTGTATATAAATAAGAAATTGGGAAGTATAAAAAACGTTTTTGGCAAGATGTTTTTAAGGCACACATACACTTTGTATCAAAGTATCAACCAGCCAATGAGGACTATTATCTATCCAGCCCAATATTTTATAATAAAAGTATATGTATAGGCACAAGTGCATTTTTTTATAAAATCATGGTATAATAAGGGCTTACGAATAATAAATGATTTAATGGGAAAGGATGGAAAAATATATTTATATGATGAATTAAAAAAACATATATGGAATAAAAAAAATTACAATATAATGGGTTAGTGGTAGCTTTCAAAAAAAATGGAGAAAGAAATAATAGATAGTAAAAGAACAACGAAGTTGGAAACTCCTGTGCTACCAACTCCACTAAAAATATATTTAAGAAATAAAAAAGGAGTTAAAGACATGTATCAAATATTAAATCAAAATAATGAATGTCCTAGTGGTAAAATCACATGGACTAGAATGTATAACTTCAGCGAAGATACCTGGAGTCAAATTTATACATGGCCTTTCACAATAACAAAGGATACCACTTTACAATGGTTTCAGATAAGAATAAATCACAATATTTTAGCAACAAACAAGTTTCTCCATAAAATAAAATTAATAGAGAGTCCACTTTGTTCTTTCTGTTCATCAGTCAGTGAAACAATTACACATTTACTGTGGGAATGCCAGCTTTCACAAAATATACTGACAAACCTTAAGGACTGGTTAAAACAAAATAATTTGGAAATAGATTTTGAAAAGAGGTCATTTATCTTTGGAATATATGATGAAAACACAAGTGTTCTAAATCAGCTTATATTGTTGGAAACAAAATACTACTTATACTATTGTCGATGCTCAAAAAATAAACCTAGCCTCACTACACTGAAAAATAGACTACAACTTTTTTATAAAACAGATGAAGAAATAGCAATTACAGAAAATAAATATGACTGTTTCTTAAAAATATGGGAAAACTTTCATAACTTCTTAACATGAAAACCTAGCAACTTTTTTTCTTTTTAAATAAATATATATTAGTAAAAAACCTCATGCTGAGATGCCCCCACCCCTCCCCGCTTTTTTTCTTTCTCAATAACATCTCCCCATAGCCTAATTATACTGAAATTATATGTATTAATAACACAATACTATACACTTGCCAGCAGACAATCATATTTTGTAGAGCAACTATAAATAAATTTATTTATATTTCTAAATGCATGAAATATATCTCATAATCTGTTGAGTGTTCAGTGTGAATGATTTGTGTATGTGTACATATACGTTAAGGATACAGCTATATATATATATATTATATTATGTTACTAGTACATGTACATTGTAAACATAATATTAAATTGCTGTAAGGTGTACAGAGGGATGGTCCTCCCCGACCCTCTGCTCACCTATAGACGGGGAGAATAAATGGGCTTCTATTTTTAGAAGCTGAAAAAAAAAAAAAGAGCTGAAAGATGCATATTTTAAGGGGGTACTCGGACCCGAGGTATAACAAGCATTGTCATATATCAAAATGTTCGACATAGTCTGACATTTTTGGGACTACCGGCATACATTCTGAAATGTTGGTACTAACTTGGCAATTCAAGATGGCGTCCAAGATGGCCGGTTTTGTTTAGAAAACCTGATATAAAGAAGGATAAAAATATCGGACAGAGAAAGCAGCATTCAAGGACGACAGTCAACCACAAAACACAAAAACAAACACGCAAACAGACAAACAGAAAGGCAATAGTAATAAAAAAAATGCAAACGACATCACAAACACAGAAGGGTTGACAATAGGTCTACCGCCTTGGAACGGTCAGTGGCAAAGTAGGCCACTGGGGTGATTAAACCGGTTCTAGGGTGCACCAAACATCACACTTACCCTACTGTCAACCCATTAAAACAGGACAGTGTAAATAAAGAAATCCCCGCCATGATTTAATCTCTAACCAACAAGGCAGCATCAATAGGCAATATAAGTAAAACACAAAAATGCTCGTGTAAATATAATACAAAAAAAAAAGAATAGCCTAGAAAGCCACAATGAAGGTTATCAATGACTTGGCAGAAGCCAGAGCAACAAGAGAATAAACCATTAAGGGCACGACAGGAAAGATTAAAGACAAATATCAAACGCCACCGTCCCAATGGGCTTCAGGTAGGCGTCATCATAGGGTCCACAGCCTGTCCGGTCATCGTACAATTAAAGAGGAAAGCATAGTGGCGAACTGTAAAAGGGTCCACCACCAAGCATGCAGTACGTGATAGGGTCATAACCTCTTTTGATAAACTGTTTAACAAGTTTAACAAAGATAGTATGAAAGTGATCATGACCATGAATAAAACTGAACAATGAATGTAGGATTTTTTCCCCATCAAAACTCTGTAAATGGTAATACACTTAACTGATTATTTCATAGAAAGTTAACACTGTAGGTAAAGTGCGAATCGAATTTGAGTTTGTAGATATCAACACGCTAGTTTGTAGACGAACATATGATGGTTTGTAAATGTGGAAACCCATATTTGTCAGATAATCGCGATTTTACAACCTTTTCTCGATGACGCTATACACTGCATGTCTGTGATTTACATTTACACAATGCACGATACTTTCAGATGACACATCGAATTTACGACGTGGAAAGCTATCAGGCGGTTTATATGGCAATAACGTGTATATAAACTAAACCAAATTGCTTAGTATGTCAATAATATTCTCATTGTTTTGTGTATTTTGAGCTTGATTAGGGATACGGTTAAACTGCAAAATAACGAGTGTAAATCGTCTGCTCTGATTGCATGAACATATTTTAAAACTTGTAAGTCAATGTGTTTTCTTATTAATAAGTTATAACAACTGGGTATATAGGATTTTATTAAGTACTTCGTATTAGTGAAGCTTTCGATGTTCCTAATTCTAAAATATGCCAGTTAAAATTATTTTGACATCATGTTTTACTAGCATTACCACTATAAATGCGTTTGCAAAAGACATTTTCGAAATATTTAATGTTAACGCTGAATTACAGTTACTTGAATTTCAAACAATATTCAATATAAAGGGAGGTAATTTAAGATTATCTATATTTCATTTTTTTATAGAAGGAAAATCTGCGACAAATGAGTCAAATTTTTATGTTTTTTTCTATTATTTCATACCAATTTTAAGAATTTTATATCTTTAAGCGATCTTTGACTCATGTTATGTGTTTTATCAGTACATTTCTTGTTTTCATATAAAGGGAGGGTAACTCTCAAAAGATGTAACAATTTAAACAAAAAATAAATGTTTTACAAACTATGGGTAAAAAAAATACTTATCATATATCTATTCTAAAATATATTTAAAATAAGAAAATTAGTTAAGATACAAAAGTTGATACTTAGCAATTTGCTCAGTGTATCTACTTTACCGCCTTATGTTCCATCCACACACATTTGTTGGATCATATGAAGTGTGTTTTAATTTGTGTCTGATAGAGTTTAACCTCAACATCAAATTTTAAAGATAGATAGATAAAAAAAATTCAAAATTCCAATAGGCTATAAAGCCCATGCGGATACAAATACAGAGTAATACATGGTAACAGTGCAGTTGGTACATATAAGACAATAGTATGAGATCACAATGAAATACTTTGCATTTACATGTACCCATTTCCTGTGCGTTGACGAGAAGGTGTTTATAAATTTGCATGAATATTTGTATATTAACACAAGTTAACATAAGAGTATTTATACATACACATATTTATATTAATATAAGTTAACTATACTCAACATGTTATACAGGAACATATCCACAATTTAATTTCTAAATAGCATCTCAATTCTTCATTGAAACGCTTTACAGATAAATATGGAGAGTTTACGAATATATCGTTTATTATTTGAATTTATCAGTTCTATAAACTTAAGCATGTTAGGTCGTCGGTAGAAATACTTGGGTATATATAGTTTCCTTAAATAAATCTGTATATCTGTCACACTGTAATACGAAATGAAACTCATCTTCTAACATGTTGCATAGATCACAAGTTCTCTCGTTTATAGGTATTCTATTAGGTTTAACCAATCTGCCAGATTCGATTTTTAATCTATGAGATGAAACTCGCAACTTTGTAAGTGATTTACAATATTTATACACATTTATATTATCAAGATAAGGTTGGAATTGAAAACATGCAATGGTATTGTAGAATACCGCTCTGCTTGACGTTTGTAACCTGTCATTCCAGTTTTGAATGAAATGATCTGTCAGTCTTTGTTTTATTAAGTTAATGAATATGGTATCATTTCTAACACCTTGTTGTAACCACACATAATAGTAACCTAGAGACGCCAATAAATGTTTGACTAGTGATGCCCAGTTAACTTTTTGTGGATATAGCTCAAAATCTTTTAACATCATATTATAAACAATTTTAACATATTTGTGTTCCCTCATATTTAAAATCTTTATCCAATATTTAACAATGATGAGATACCTCTTAGATACGAATGACGTTCTACCTAATTCACCATATATAAAATCATTTTGTGTTGATTTTTTTACCCCTAAAATTCTTTTGCAAAACTGCAAATGAACTCTTTCAATAGAATTACCTTGTATAAATCCACAGACTTCACTTGAGTAGTTTAAAATAGGTGTAATTAACTTATCAAAAAGATCTAATTTGTGCTTTGGTGAAATAAATGTAAATTTGTATAAGTATTTGTTCATTTTAAAGATTGCCTTCTTGGCTTGACCCGCCAAAGTGTGCTTCTGAGAAAGATCCACCAGTAGAAAAAACCATTCCTAAATAAGTAAACTTACTAACAAATTCAATCAAACCGCCATCATAATAAAATGCTATATTTCTTGGTAACCGTAAGTAGAAAAAAACATTCCTAAATAAGTAAACTTACTAACAAATTCAATCAAACCGCCATCATAATAAAATGCTATATTTCTTGGTAACCTCCCCCCTTTTCTACAAGTCATCACTTTTGTTTTAGTTGTATTAACTTTTAGTTTCCATTCCTTACAATAATTATATAATATATGAAGACTTTCCTGCAACTCATCAGATGAGTTGGCAAAGATAACTATATCATCTGCATATAATAGCATAAACATTTTAAACATATTGATATCTAATCCATCTAATCCACTAATTATGTATACATTTTCTATATCATTAAGATACATGGAGAAAAGCAAAGTTGACAAACATTCACCTTGCCTTAAAGCCAAAATACAAATTTTGTCTGGTTTGGTTTGTAGATGTTAACATTTATCCAAGCGAGTGTTTGTTGAAGGTAAACGCTAATTTTTCGATGTAGAGGCGCTGGTTTGTTTTAGCTTAGCGCCTTTTCTGGTATGGTAAGTATTGTCATTTAGCTCACCTTTTCGTTATTATCTAAGTCACGGTCGGTAAAACATAACCTTTTATTCATTTTATAACACCTTAACGAAAGTTGTCATAGGATATAATGTGATTCCCGACCGTTTGCCAATTCCTTCGTTCATGTTTTGTCCAGTGGTTAATCGATATCGTTACGTTAAAGCTTTCCCCTTACAAACTTCATATTTCATGGAAATATATATCTAAAACAAGTAATGGTCACCTCTATATTAATTGTTTGTGTTTGTTTTCCAAAGTATGAATAGCAAAAGTGATAAAGTTTATAGTTCGTAGTTAAGCATCAATATATAATGTTTATTTAAGAGGAACATTTAAATAAACATACACACATATATTCAGTAATTAATATATTGATAATTAAATACAGTAAAGTATATTTCATAGGAATTCAGCAATACTTATCTGATAACATATTTATTATAAAATTGGGTGATGAAATAAAATTCGCTATATATTTCTTGGAATTATTAGCATTTTTTTGACCTGATCAATTTCCGTTTTCATTTCTTGCAAAGTAGCAATTGCATCGTCAAATCGATCTCGTCGTTCCATCAATGTTGGGATTATTTTTCGCAACAAAAAAGTTTTAAAACATGACCAAATTTTCCACCACAGTTTAGCTTCTTAAGGCCAAACAAGTTTATGTGACGTTGAATCCTTCACATTTGTTGAAACTGTTTTGAGAAGTGGCGTAATAATCTATGCACTTAAACAACTTTTCCTTATTCGATATTACAGGCTGGGACTGTAGTGTCTTCGAGTTATGATTCCAGTAAAATGATGTCCTTTATTTTTCAAACCTGACATAAGAATTTACCCTTTTCAGCCTTTATTGCCATTCACACGACGGTTTGTTTAGTGTTGTGTGGCGGCCCTAAAAAGTTGACTTTGACTACAAATCAGCAGTATTATTACCTACTAGTCCTTTAGGATCTTCCAGCCCGATCTTTGTTGCTTTCAAGTAGAATATCGCTTAAGCCGGTGCCAGTGGGAGTGAGAGGTATTGCGCTCGACATTACCTCTTATGAACAGACTCAGTAAAACAGAGTCGGCTACCTTTATGGTTTATTCTCTTACTGCTCTGGCTTCTGCAAAGTCATTGAGTACCTTCATTGTGGCTTTCTAGGCTATTGTTTTTTTGCATTATTTTTACACGAGCATATTTGTGTTTTACTTATATTGCCTATTGATGCTGCCTTGTTGGATAGAGATTAGATCATGGCGGGGATTTCTTTATTTACACTGTCCTGTTTCAATGGGATGACAGTTGGGTAAGTGTGAGGTTTGGTGCACCCTAGAACCGGTTTAAACCCCCCAGTGGCCTACTTTGCCACTGACCGTTCCAAGGCGGTAGCCCTATTGTCAACCCTTTTTGTGTTTGTGATGTCGTTTGCATTTATTACTGCTTTAGCCTTCTTGTTTGTCTGTTTGCGTGTTTGTTTCTGTGTTTTGTGGTTTACTGTCCTCCTTGAATGCTACTTTCCCTGTCCGATCTTTTTATATTTCTTTTTATCTCTTGTGTGGGTTTCTTGTTTTCAAGGGATCACATTTTCAGTATTTATTGGGTTTATTTTGTATTTTAAAATATGTTTTCCGCTTTTCCTATTGGAGAAAAACATATAACCTGTTAAAATGCAATTTGTCAGTTGAATACAATTTACATCAGGGGTGACATTTTGACCGACATTCTGAAATTTCCTCAAAATCTTGTTTGTTTATTTTTTGCGCGTGACATTGTGGTAGATATCACAATGCGGCGGACTGAAGTTCCCACAGTAGTGTATTACGAGAAATAAGTCATGGCTTTATTACACTCCCAGAATGTTATGTGATAAGCATTCTTTTATAATATAGATTATACTATGTTTTATAATATAGATTATATTATGTTTTTAGAAACTACAAAAAAACGAAGTTTATTGTAGATCTATATTTAATAAGGACGAACTTATATCCCATTGGAACTAATGTTGTGCGAAATACAACGTGCACTGCGTTTAAAATGACGTCACGTCGTAGTCATTTTTTGACGTTTGGCGCCGTCTATCTCGTCAAACACTTTAATTGAATATTTTATTTGGCATAACATTTACATGTGTATTGCCTTAACAAGGTGGAATACAATACAAAATATTTCAGAGAAGAGTACAAACAAACATACTTCATTTAAAGAATGAATACGTATATTACAGTGGAATTATTACTTTCAATGTATGGCATTTTATCACATTTTATCACCATTATAAATATTGTGTTTAAAAAAGCATTTTGATGAACCACGAGTCCAGACGCTCACTAGCGCTCGCAGTCAGTCATGAGTTGAAACAGGAACTCGTTTAATATCATATATGTATGATGTGTGTGTTTCTATTTCACATTGTGTAATATCAAGACCCGGCTGTACTTTGTAATGCACAACGACTCTTAGAACTGTTATATTAATTATATTCGCAACGTGTGCACAACTTTGTAGCACCATATTATTATGTCCTTCTCCGCTATTTCTAAAAATGGAAATATAATTGTATATATAGAGGATCTTACATGAGTACTCATTCATTATTCGAGTCGGCAAAATGATATAATGCGAGGCTCTTGCCGAGCATTATATAATTTTTGCTAAAGAGCCTCGCATTATATCATTTTTGCTAATGAGTTTAATAAATTCAATAATGAATGAGAACGAATGTTAGATTCTATTTATTACATAGCTTATAACGTCACATTACGTCAGAAAATGTACATTAACATGACGTCCATGACGCCATTAACCTTATGGTATACCACTAGTGGAATATCGAAAATATTGAATGGTGTTATTACACTCCCACACCACATGTTATGTGATAAAATTCATTATTGAGATTATATTTGAATCCTGTTCATGTAATTACGTTTATTAATATACCAAGGAAAGCTGTACAGTCCCTATTTTAACTGGTAATAAATCATGAATATCAATGAGTCACTTGTGGAGTAGTTAATTTACACGTGTGACAATATGGACTGCATAGTTATTGATCCATCTTAAGTTGCGTTCAAATATGTTGTTATTTTGCCTCATAATATATGGTAGTTAGTATACTATTTTCTCAAGTAGCGTTGTAGTTCAGTGGATAGAGCACAGGACTAGAAATCAGAAGGTCGTGTGTTCGAGCTCCGTAAGAAGCTAACTTTTACTTTTGGTGAAAATTACTATTACCCGCGTATAGGTACGATGTGCACTGGTCGATGTATATACAGTAAATGATTTCATGCGCTATATTTGCTCGCTTAAATACCCGATTTCGGCAATAGCTGGTGAACATGAAGTTACAAATAAAGACACACTTACAAAGAAGAAATCGATTGATATAGGGCGTCTGTAGCTTTAATTAAACACTCATCCATAACAGTCGAACATCTTAATGACGTAACGAACAAATGAACGTACGGGTCAAACCCGTCAAGTCCTAAAATGTCAATATATCTTATATACAGTATTATTTCATCTAAAAAAAAAACTTGCTAACCTTTTTTCCCTCAGTATTGTTTATTGCTATGTCATATGTTCTGTGTTTGTATGCATTTGTTGTATCTCATGTGCCTATGACCAATTGATTTAAGAATAAAATATTCTACAAGCGTAATACTCTTGACTGAATACATAATATATATACTCACCAAAAAAAGTACTCCGCACTTTAATAAACAATGTTTGATGTTCTGAAGCACACTTCACGGAGTATTAAATATTCCTTTAAACAGTTTAAAATTTCGCTAAGCTATACTCTTTTATGGATACTATGGAAACCTTAAAGGGATGGTAATTTGATGATTTTTCATAATCAAAAGCTGTTACCTACACAATCGGTGTTGTGTTTTTCTGTGGTTGTTTTCGAAAGCTACTTGTAGAGAATATTGTCCTGGACAAATTGAGGTAACGTTTGTAGATTTTAGGTGCTTTTACCAAAAGAGGGGATAACTCTCTTTTGTTCTGAACTTTTCAAAAAAAGTCGTTTGTTGGGACTATTGGTGGTGGTCGAACTAAATATTCTATATACATCATTTATTATTTCCTCTTTGGCCGTCTATATAAAAAGGGAATGCAAAAGGGGTACATTTTATTTTTGCTCAGTATATTAATGCTATTTCTTGTTAGTTTAAGTTGGGATTTCCAGGCTGATGTACACAAAATGCAATATGTTACGGTAAGATTGTACTTAATAATGACAGCATTTGTAGAACACTTATTTATTCTAGTTGTTCTTACATATTTGTTGTATAAGAGAAATATATTTGTTGTATTATTATCATTCATTTCATAAAATCAGTCAAAACTGAACAGAAAGCACTCAGCCCAGTTTACCATTGTTACCATTGTTACGGGTAAAATGTAACAAGAAAGGAAGCAAAGCAACAACTATTTTACCAGTTTTGGGGAAGGGGCCTTTTGGTCTAAATTAGGGAAAACATTAATGAATGGGGAATGATATTTCCAGAGGTAAGTTTAAACAAGAGGCCCAAGAGGGCCTGTGGACGCTCTACTTCTTAAAACGGATATTATATCAAGAGTTATCGTCATACAGTTCCCATCAGCATTTCTTTTAAAACATTTCAAAATCAAGAGGGCCGGGTAATAATTTTCAATAAATCTGCTGTGTCTAGTCTGGTATGGGTATCTTTAATTTGTCCCACTTTCTTCTATGAATGAGATTTCATAAAAATGGGTTTGGTGTTTGTATTAACATTCTAAACAAATTTGGTAACGATCAGATAAAAAATGAATGAATGAATGGTATTTTATGGCACGTCGACACATATATATGTCATATTTGTGCGCAAAAACTGATGAAAGATGAAAAAATGAAGTAGTAAATTAAAATTAATGTAAATATATAAAAATAAAACTATTTACAAATAAGGGATGTTATGGTAGTAATATAAACATATATGTAAATCAACAAATGCCTGTCAGAAATATATATTAGAACATATTATAATGATTTATATAGTCTGATTTCTTTCAGGATATCTAAAACAAGACTAAAATCTATAGTATCAAATAACGTTTTCATAGTATTAACGTTGTAGTACCTTTGACGCTTTTTATAAAAGTCTACACATTCCAACAAGATCAAGATGTATTTGACCGTTAACGGTGCAAAGCATGGAAAACATTCTGGTAATTGCTCACCTTGTAATAAATATGAATGAGTATAACGTGTATGCCCAATCCTGCACCGGGCTTTGACAACTTCTCGACGAATGGGTCTTCTAGAAGAACGCCATTCTCGAGTAACGGTAATGGAGTTTAATGTTAACTGACAAATGCCAAGCGGATTGCCAAGAGTTACGAATATAATTATGTGTTAATACAACTTTTAAAATGAGTATAAGGTAATTTGACATTAGATATATGTAAACCTAATACTGCTTTAGCAGCACTATCAGCTCTATCATTACCACGTATTCCTACATAGAAAATAATAATATTATCAACTATAACAGAATTGTACTTTTCTAAAAGTAGAAGCACAACTGGAGTATCATGTTTCAAATTAGCCAGGGCTTGAAGAGCTGAAAGGGAATCAGAAAAAAATACAAAATTGTCATCATCAGATTCCTCAATATAGTTTAAGGCAAGTTCAGTTCAGTTGCCATATGTTCAGCTGAAAAGATAGAGGCCTTGTCAGGCAGGCGGCTCTTTATGCTGTGTTTGTGAACAACAGCTGCTGCAGTCCGCTTATCACCATATTTAGAACCATATGTATATATGTGTTGAAAGTAACTGTATTTCGATTTAATTTCATTAAATTTGCTTTGAAGGACCGTAGTATCTGTACTGGATTTGTTACTATTACCAAGATCAAAAATAATTGTTAGTGTTTCCAAAGTCCACGGTGGAATTTGTGGTACTTTGTATTTGACAATCAAATTTAGGTCGATTTCGGTGGCTCTAATTTGTGGTTTAATACGAAGACCAAATGGTCGAATGGCCTTCGGTTTTCGATCAAAAAGAGGTTCATAACTAGGGTTAAAACAGTAGATAAAACTGAAGTAACTACATATTTTAACAAAGGAAAATACAATATAGCATTTTTCAACAAATCAAGGGATATAACTCTGTCGTTACTAAAAGATCTAGCTGGTTTTAGTCCAAAATTTCATTGATATACCGCGTTTTGCACATGTTACTGAGGAGTAATTAAAACAAATGCAAAAAGTAACAAATAATAATAACAAAAAATATATATAGATGTAAGTTTGGTTAAGATTTCTCAAGAAATATGGCATGTAACAACATGTAAAACTGTATATTTTGCTAATTCAGGTACCATAACTCTCGTGTTCCTGTTTTGTTCATGCCCATTTTCGAATGTGTCCGAGATCGTATGGCCATATACAATATGTGCAAGTTTGGTTAAGATTGTTCAAGAAATGTGACCTCTATCGTGTAAACAAGATGAACAAGGTCCATAACGCCGTTATTACTGGTTCGAACTTTCATTGATATCAACAATCTGGTAAAGTTTGAAAACGATCAGATAAAAAAGGAAAGCCCTATCGTGTTAACGAGGCCAAATTATAACATATTTCCGAAAATCAAGGGCCATAACTCCGGTGTAAATGGTCCAATCTGGCTAGTTTTCGAAATCTTCCATGATTTCGTTACTATTAACAATCTTTGCAAGTTTGGTAAGATCAAATAATAAATGAAGGTGCTTGAGTGTTCACAATGCAGAAAGTGGCACGTTTTAGCAAAAACAAGGGCCATAACTCTGCCGTATGGTCCGATCTGGTTGGTTTTCGAACTAGTCCAAGATTTTGTTGCTATCAGCAACCTGTGCAAATTTGATAAAGATCAGATGAAAAATGAAGTAGCTACAGATTTAACAAGACCTCGGTCTGAGGGTATCTCACCCACCGCGGCAAACCGCATATAGAATATTTTATTAAATTTGTGCTTAAATGATATCCATCAAAGATGACACTTCATGTGACCAAGTATCAACCAAACAAAGGCGAGTTACTGAGATTAAAAAGTTTAACAAGAGTGTAGTTTTGAGAAACTAACGCAAAATATGACCTTGACCTTGGTCATTTTGTCGTTCAGCGATGTCCACCAATGTGACCAAGTATCAAAGACATAAAGTGCAATAAAGTGAGGCAATCACATAAAGTTAACTGAGATTAAGTTACCTAACTAAGGTTAAGTTTGGGAAAAACACGCAAAATATGATCCTGACCTTGGTATTTTTTGTCGTTCAGAGATGTCCACCAATGCCAACAATACATATGACCAAGTATCAAAGACATAAAGTGAGGCAATCACATGAAGTTAACTAAGGTTAAGTTACCTAACTAAGGTTAAATTCTATTTATTTCATAACTTATAATGTCACATTACGTCAGAAAACGTACATTAACATGACGTCCATGACGTCATTAACATTATATTATACCACTAGTGGAATATCAAAAATATTGAATGGTGTTATTACACTCCCATACCACATGTTATGTGATAAAATTCATTATTGTGATTATATTTGAATCATGTAAATACGTTTGTTAATATACTGATGGAAAAAAGTATAGCAAGTTTTTGTTGCACCCTGGAAATAATACATTTTTGGTTGTAAAACCAAGAAATGACTTCCACATGATTTTTGATTTAAACATATTTTATTGCCATATATGTACAAGTCAATGCAATCGGGTCGGGCCACAAGTGCTACCCACATTAGTTACGGCCCTTCCCTACAATGTAGTTTTAACAAATATAATGAATGACAATTGCTATTAACACGTATCAATAAACTGGATTAACTACAACATGATATGTAGTAGAAGATGTTTAGACAATAAGAAAATAGAAAAAAAGAATTAACGAAAAAGTAGAAGTGGAATAAAGAATAATGCAACACATGTAACATTGCTCGGGTTGATTAGACAGATAAAATGTAATGGAAAACTTAAGTAAATCGATGACTATCTCTAATAAAGTTTTGAACAGAATTAAAAATCAAACCATTTTCTTGTGTTGTAAGATCTAATCTTCCAAACAATAATGTATTTGAGCTTAAAGGGTGAAACGAACGTGTTGACTGGAAAAGTTCGAGCCTTTCAACATTGAATTGCATACATTCAAAGAAGAAATGATTTGCATCTTCATTACCCTGACCGCAAATGCATTGAGGCGATTCGCGTAAATGATTTTGACGAATGTCATTATTGAGATTACTACATGAATTTCTTATCCTAGCATGCATAACAGAAAAAAAACATTCGTGAAGTGGATACTGAAAAAGAACTATCATCGGCAAACAAACGAGCTATGCTTAACATATTTTCGGATATATCATTAACATATATTAAAAACAAAAGGGGTCCGAGCACAGAGCCTTGAGGAACGCCCGCGGTTATGTTTTTGATTTCAGAATACGCGTTTCCGACAAATACTTGTTGCCTTCTATTATTAAGATAACTTTCAATCCAAGAAAGTAATTTACCATGTACTCCATTTTGCTTAAGTTTAAATAAAAGCGCTTTATGCCATACCCTATCAAAAGCTCTAGAGATATCTGCGAATACAATACACGTATATTGTTTGGCGTCAAAAGCTTGACAAATATTATGATATATATCGACAAGTTGATGAACTGTCGAATGGCCTGTGAGAAAACCAGATTGATTTTTGAAAAATAAGTTATTAGCAGCGAGATCGGTCTATAATTAGTCGAAATATATGTAAGACCTCTTTTGAAAAGTGGCATAACGTTTGCAAATTTCCAAATGTCCGGAAAATAAGATTCGTTCAACGATCTATTATATAAAATACAAAGAGGTTTGCAAATCGTTACAGCTGTTTCTTTCAGTACTTTTTGACTTATTCCATCGTTTCCTGTTGCTTTGTTAACGTCTAATATTTTTAAAATATCCATAATTTCTGATTCGGTAACAGAAATATTGTCTAAACAGGCATCTGTTTTTGTAACAAAATTTGGTAAAACTGCGTTCGTTTCATCGATTGAGGCAATTGAAACAAAAAAATCATTTAAACAGTTTGCTTTATCAACATCAGATACAGAATATATTATTTCTCCGTTCGATAATGTAGTTTTTAATGGGGGTATAGCTTCAGAATGTTTGTTTGACTTAATAAGGTGTTTTAAAATTTTCCAATATTGACGAGGATTGTTTGAACTGGATTCGATTAATGTACTTTCTATATTATTGAAAAAACGTTCTTTTGCATATTTTTTTAAATTATTAACTTTATTTCTGAGACGTTTGTATGATATCCAATCCGAATCAGAACGAGATTTAATTGCGATACGTTTTTTTCGGTCACGTTGTCTTGAAGTTCGACGAATCTCAGAATCATACCAAGGTTTATCATTCGGTCGTATAGTTACTTGTTTAGAGGGTATGCATATTTGAATTAATTCCGTAAAATTACTCGTACAATCATTGCTCGCAACTTCTAAATCATTATTATGAAGAAAGGACCAATCAGTATCTTCTATGAGTCTGTTTAATTTGATAAAATCACCATTTTTATAATCCAAACTTGTCTTGTGAATAATGATGTAATAATTTGATTAAAATTAAAACAAATGTATGTACCGAAATGGTCAGTAACGTCCCGTGGTGTTATAATAATACCAAAGTCATGTGCTTTAACAGAATCTGACATGACTTCCACAGAAACAATATTGTATTAAACACATATCAATAACAGTCGAACATCTTAATGACGTAACGAATAAATGAACCTAGGGGCTATTAACAATCTGTTCATGTTTGGTAAAGGTCAAATAATAAATGAAGGTGCTAGAGTGTTCACAATGCAGAAAATGGCACATTTTAGAAAAAGAACAGCCATAACTCCGCTGTATGTTCCAAAAGATACATGGTTTAAGAACAATTGGGATAATCTCTTGTGTTCTGAACTTTTCAAAAAAAATCGTTTGTTGAGACTATTGGTGGTGGTCGATCTAAATATTCTATATACATCATTTATTATTTCCTGTTTGGTAGTCTATATAATACGGGAATGAAAAAGGGGTACATTCTATTTTTGCTCAGTATATTTATGTTATTTCTTTTTAGTTTAAGTTGGGATTTCCAGGCTGATGTACACAAAATGCAATATGTTACGGTAAAATTGTATATAATAATGAAAAAATGTGTAGAACACTTATTTATTCTAGTTGCTCTCACATATGTTTTGTATAAGAGAAATCTATTTGTAGTATTATTATCATTCATTTCATAAAATCATTCAAAACTAATTTTTCAGTTGAACAGAAAGCACTCAGCTCAATTCACCATTATTACGGTGTAAATGGTCAATCTGGCTAGTTTTGATTTCATTAATATTAACAATTTGTGCATGTTTGGTAAAGATCAAATAATAAATGAAGGTGCTAGAGTGTTCACAATGTAGAAAATGGCACACTTTAGCAAAAACAAGGACTATAACTCCGCCGTATGGTCCGATCTGGTTGGTTTTCGAACTCGTCCAAGATTTCGTTGCTATTAGCAACCTGTGCAAATTTGGTAAAGATCAGATGATGTCCACCAATGCCAACAAAACATATGACCAAGTATCAAACACATAACAGACAATCATATAAAGAAAACTGAGGTTAAATTACCTAACCAAGGTAAAGTTTGGGGAATATAACGCAAAATATGACCTTGACCTTGGTACTTTTTGTCGTTCAGTGATGTCCACCAATGCCAATAATACATATGAATAAGAATCAAACAAAGAAATTAAAGTTATCAGAAAAAGTTAACTGAGGTTACCTTACCTAACGAAACTGATGTTTAGGGTAAATAACGCAAAACATGACCTTGAGCGTTGTATTTTTTGTCGTTCAGCGATCTCTACCAATGCCAACAATACATATGACCAAGTATCAAAGACATAAAGTGAGGCAATCACATAAAGTTAACTGAGGTTAAGTTACCTAACGAAGGTTAAGTTTGGAGAAGAAAACGCAAACATGACCTTGACCTTGGTATTTTTTGTCGTTCAATGATGTCTTTCAACAATGCCAACAATACATATGACTAAGTATCAAACATAGAAATTAAATTTATCAGAAAAAGTTAACTGAGGTTAACTTACCTAACCAAACTGATATTTAGGGTAAATAACGCAATGACCTTGACCATGGTATTTTTTGTCGTTCAGCGATCTCCAACAATGCCAGCAATACATATGACCAAGTATCAAAGACATAAAGTGAGGCAATCACATACAGTTAACTGAGGTTAAGTTACCTAACGAAGGTTAAGTTTGGAGAAAATAACGCAACATATGACCTTGACCTTGGTACGTTTTGTCGTTCAGTGATGTCCACCAATGCCAACATTACATATGACTAAGTATCAAACAAAGAAATTAAATTTATCAGAAAAAGTTAACTGATGTTAACTTACCTAACCAAACTGATGTAAACATGACCTTGCTCTTGGTATCGTTTTGTTGTTCAGCGATGTCCACCAATATCAACAATGCATATGACCAAGTATTAAAGACATAGCGTGAGACAAAGTTACCTTACCAAGGTTAAGTTATCTAAAGTAGATGAAGTTTGGGCATTATAAGCAAAATATGAACTTGACCTTGGTAATTTTTGTCATTCAGTGATGTCCACCAATGCCAAAAATACATAAGACCAAGTATCAAACAAGGAAAATGAGGTAATCACATACAGTTAACTGAGGTTAAGTTACCTAACCAAGGTTAAGTTACCTAATCAAGATTAAGTTTTGGGAAAATAACGCAAAATATAACCTTGACATTGGTAATTTTTTGGCATTACGTGATGTCCCTTGACCCAACAAAGCATGTGACAAAGTTTCAGAAAAATTGGAGAAGTGGTTGTTGAGATACAGTTGTTTTAAAGTGTGGCCGTCGCCGTCGCCACCGGAAAAGTGACTCTTATGTCGCGCTACCCACTCTCGTGGGCGTGGCAACAAAGGAAAATACAATATAACATTTTTCAACAAATAAAGGGCCATAACTCTGTCGTTACTAAAAGATCTAGCCGGTTTTCGAACTTGTCCGAGATTTCATTGATATACCGAGATTTGGTCAACTAGACATCGTACTGAGGCTTCCTTTCAAATTTCATAGAAATCCGACAAGCCGTTTAGGATGAGTAGCGCCGACAAGAAATGTACAGTAAAAATGTCAAAGGGCCATAACTCCATCAAAAATCAGCAAACTGGAACAAAAGCGCGATATGCACAACTAGAAGTCGTCTTTTCACGATGCATTTGGCACCTTTTCGTTTCGTCGTTCTGTAGTTCTGTCGTATTTTTGTTCTTTCGTCTTGTTGTTCTGTCGTCTTGTTGTCTTTTCGCCTTCCGGTTGACATGCGCATTTAATAATATAATAGAGGGATTACACATTACACTTGTTTCCCATTTAAATGGATGCAGTGCCGAAGTTCGCATGTCAACCGGAAGGCGAAAAGACGACAGAACAACGAGACGACAAGACAACAGAACGACAAGACGAAAAGACGACAGAACGAAAAGATGACAGAACGAGAGAACGAATGCATCGCAAATAGATGACAGAACGACAAGACATCAAGACGACAGAACAAAAAGACGATAAATGCATCGCGAAAAGATGACAGAAGGCCACACGAAATAACGAAAAAGAAGACAATATCAAATGGGATCTTTTCATGGCTGAATTGTCGTCTTTTCGTCTTTTCTCGTGGCGTTCTATCGTCTTTTCACCCATGAAATGTCGTCTTTTCGTTCTGTTGTCTTTTCATTTTGTCGTCTTTTTGCGCTGCATTTGGCATCTTTTCGTCCTGTCGTCTTTTCGTTCTGTCGTCTTTTCGCGGCGAAATAACGAAAGACGACATGGCAGAAATCAGCCACCATATATACCTGGTGTTACTGGTTTGATCTTGCCCATGATCAAATTTGTCCGAGATCTTATTGCCATATACATACTGTGCAAGTTTGGTTAAGTTTGTTAAAGAAATGTGGCCTGTATCGTGTAAACAAGATGAACAAGGTCATAACTCCGTTATTACTGGTCCGAATTGGCTTGTTTTCGAACTTTTCCTAGCTTTCATTGATATCAACAATCTGGTAAAGTTTGAAAAAAAGATCGGATGAAAAATGAAGGCCCCATCGTGGGACTCCGGTGTAAATGGTACAATCTGACTAGTTTTCGAAATCGTCCAAGATTTCATTACTATTAACAATCTATGCAAGTTTGGTGAAGATCAAATAATAAATGAAGGTGCTAGAGTGTTCACAATGCAGAACTTGACCTATTTTAGACAAACCAGAGCCATAACTCCACCGTATGGTTCGATCAGATTGTTTTTTTGAACTCGTTCAAGATTGTATTGCTATTAACAACTTGTGCAAGTTTGGTAAAGATCAAATAATAAATGAAGGTGCTACAGTGTTCACAAGGCAGAATATGGCTTTTTTTCAGAATACCAAGGGCCATAACTTCGCTGTTACTTGTTCAATCTGGCTGGTTTTCGATCTTGTTTGAGCTTTTATTAACATTAACAATCTGATAAAGTTTTGTAAAGATCGGATGAAAAGTGAAGGCCCTATCGTCTTAACGATGCAAAATATAGCATTTTAAAACTAAATCAAGGGTCATAACTCCGCTGTTACTGGTTCGATATAGCTGGTTTTCAAACCAATCAGAGCTCTTAATGATATTAACAATCTGATAAAGTTTGGTAAAGATAGAAGGAAAAACAAAGGCCCTATCGTCTTAACGAGGCAAAATATAGCATTTGTAACTAATTCAAGGGCCATAACTCCGTTATATTACATGTTTGTCTATAATTTGTATAGGAAATACTGGGAATAGAAAAGCTATTTCTACTCGTTAGCTCCACTGGGAAATATCTCCCAGTGGGAAATATTTCCCAATACGGAACATTGCTCGGGCAAATGACGTTCCTATTGTTTTACGGACGTCGTCAGATTCCGCCACTAGGGAATAACGATTACGGAAATTAACGAAGAGTTCCGGTTCCAATAGTTTTTTTTAGTATGACTATCGTCGTGTTGGAGTTCTCGTGCAAACTGGTGTAAAAAAGCGTGAATCATCAGAAATGTTAATGAAATATCATTTTAATTTAAGTATTATTGTATACTTTCATATTGTCCGGTTTATTTTGCATTGAGCTAATTGTGCAGTATTATACGATACTGCACACATTGATATTGCATCCGAACTTTTTTTCGCGCTTGCTAAGAGCCGCGAAATAGAAAGCCGGAAGTAAATGCCGAAACTACTTTTGACAGTCTCTGTCTGTCTCTCTGTCTGTCTGTCTCTCTCTCTCTCTCTCTCTCTCTCTCTCTCTCTCTCATTACATCAGTATCTTATTGGGATCATAGTGTGTCAGTCTCTCTTTCTCTCTCTCTCTCTCTCTCTCTCTCTCTCTCTCTTTCCATCATTACATCAGTATTTTATTGGGTTCATAGTGTCTCTCTCTCTCTCTCTCAAATGCTGCCCTCTTTTTAAATGTATTTTGGAATGTATTTTTCAGAAACATTATAGCAATAAAAGTGAATTACATCTATCATAAGCTAAAATCAACGTGCCGGACTTAAATTGATACAATTTGTTTCCGTTCGTCTGAAATTGCGGACATCCGAAAAAGAGTTACTTCAAAATGTCGGTTTAAAAGAACATGAATTTCACTATCTTCCGTCATCCCACGTTTAATAAAATACAAACAACATTAAAAAAAAAACATATATGGTAGATATTTTATTCCGAAAGATTTCGAATGAAACGTAAATTCCCAGCAAATGCACGAATACAAATCGAACGCCGGCAGCCGGACAAAATTCAGCGAGATATATTTTTGACGCTATTCATCCGCACTATATTAAATGAACGGCAGGACACGAATTGAGTCCAACGTTGAAGAAAGAACACATTTACAATGGAAATAACAAAATAATTAATATCGGTCGAAAACAATATGAAAGTATACATTGTGAGAGGGTACTCGTTGTTTTTTGAGCTGGAGGACTCGCAAGCTCGTCGTCCTTTGCCAAAACAACTCGTTCCAAGTAATATTTAGCCATACGAATTCAATAACCTATAATATATAGTTTAATAACCAGTGTTTTTGAGATACTGAAAATATCTCCCTCGATAGAGAAATGGTCCCGATATAAGAACTCGTGCTTCGCAAAATGTCCTAGGTAACACTATATACTATTGATTAATCAGAAAATAATATCAAGGTAACACCATCTTGAATAAACCGCTTGCAAAACATTATCGTAGCTTTCTAGTGTTGGTAAAATACAGAAAAATATATATAGTATTAGTATTACACTTAATCACGGAGGATTCCGGGAAGATAGGTATTTAAAAAGATAAATGTGAGACAAATTATCAACCAAACAGGGCTTAAAACAACAAAATTATATCGAGCGCTTTTGGCTTTTATCGCCTTCTTCAGGATACATACATAAAGTCGCAAAAACAATATAAATAATAAATACAGTATCAATTCAAAAACAATGTAATAAAATAAAACTATACCATATAAATACGACATCAGAAATTGTCCAGCACATAGGCATATCCCGAGGAATACCATGCTGTTTACCAACCGGGCAATCTTGGCCATGATGCCTTCAGTCTATGTTGGGGTATATGTATATGCCCACGTGTACGCAGCTGTCCAATATTTCCTGTAGAATACAGTTAATTACCAAAATTAATGTATTAATACAAAATGACAGCATCCAAGCTCTTACCATTAGGGCAATCTTGACCATAGTGCCTTCAGTTTACGTAGAGTATGTATAAAACCACTTTTACACGTGTGTCCAATTAGATGGCCATATTTCCTGTAGAATACAATGAATGAATGAACGAACGAACGAACGAACGAATAAATGAACGAATTTATATTTATTTATTTCAGTGACAAATACATATTTTACAAAATATTACATATATAGGTAGCATAACTCATGTAGGCAACATTGATCAAAATTAGATTGTACCTAGCCTAACTTGGCTTACTAGTCGCCATCTTATAATTTCATTACATAGATAAAGCAATATTTAAATTGGTATCTGGAATAAGAAAAGGTTCATGCATATTTATACAAATATGGTAATATGAGGATCATGTTGTCTTACCCGGAGTTCTGTAAACTCAAGAGTGATATACATATTTAAATAATATGAAAACAAAAAGAAAAAGTAAAATATAGTGTTGTGTACGAGTGCCTGCATTTCACCTAATAAGATGATTGAAACTCATGAACTATTTCTAGTTTTTAAGGCATTTATAAGTTCAGTACATTTTATAAGTTCATATTCTGTAAAAATTAAGTTTCACTTTTTAGTTGTCAGAGAACATTCTATCAGGAAAGAATTGATTAAATTTATTGTTTAGCATGTGCCTATATATCCTTCATATTTGTTAAACTATAGCAAAACAAGTATTTTCACTCTCCACCATATACACTTATTAAACACAGTTTACAGCGACGTTGTTCCCTGGGAATACAAAGGTAACTTCCACGCTCAATTTCAATTGGCAAACAATCTCCTCTGAGTTCAGCAATCACTCATCTTGTCGATTTATTTAGGTTCGAATGAACAATGAATGGCGTTTTACGGCACGTCGACACATACTAGGTGCTCAAAAACTGATGAAAATGAAACAAATGAAACAGTAAGTTATTAAAAATTAATGTTGTTAAAACTATTTATAAATAAGGGACGATATGGTAAAAATAATTAACTATAATATATATATGTAAATCAACAAATGACTGTCAACAGGCGTCAACAAGTAAATGTAAATATAAACATATTACAATGAATTATAAAGTCTGAATTATTTTAAGAAATATAAAACAAGACTGAAATCAATTGTATCAAATAACTCTTTCATACTATCAACTTGGTGGTATCTTTGTCGCATAGGATCATCAAAGTCTATGCAATCTAACAGGATATGTTTGACCGTTAACGTTGCAAAACAGGGCATACATTCTGGCAATTATTCACCTTGTAATAAATATGAATGAGTATAACGCGTATGCCCTATTATTCACCGGGCTAAAACAACTTCCGAAGAATGACTCTAGGAGAACGCCACTCGCCATGTAACGGTTTTATTGAATGATGTTTATTCTTCACAGACAAATCCCAACCAAATGTTACGAATATATGTATTAATACAAGATTTGAAATCAGTGTAAGGTAAATTGGTATTAAATATATGTAAATACAATGCTACTTTAGCAGCTCTATCCTTTCCTCGTATTCCTTGGAAGCCAGAAGAAAATAATAACATTATCAGTTATAAGAGAAATTTATTTATTATAGAAGTTGGAGCACAACTGGGTTATCATGTTTCATATTACTCAGGGCCTGAAAAAATGAAAGGGAATCAGGAAATATTACAAAATGTTCATCATCATTAGCATGTGCCTATGTCTTTCATATTTGCTAAAATATAGCAAAACATGTTTTTCACTCTCCACCGCATTTATTAAACACTGTTTACAGAGACGTTGTTCCCTGGGGATACAACAGTAACGTCCAAGCTCAATTTCAATTGGCAAACAACCTGCTCTGAATTGTGCAAACACTGCTCTGGTCGATTTATTTAGGTTCATGGAAACATATTTTTGAATGGATTAATGAATGGCGTTTTACAGCACGTCGATAGGTCATATTGTGCGCAAAAACTGACATGACTGATGGAAATGAAACAGTAAAAAAGTATGAGAGTGGACCTTTGGAAACGACCGAACACGACATATACGAAATATTGCAGTCTCGGTTTGATTGTTCATGAACGGTAGTGAAATATGCTAGCTACCGCTCACGCCCTCTAGCCCCCGGGTTGAGCAGAACTCAATATTCATAAAATCAATAGTACACACTATTAACCATCCCGAAGATGGTATGCATATGGCGGTGGACATGGAGTATATTTCTTCCCCATGTCGTACGGCGTATGGTCCCAGTATCTAATAAAATTAAATGCCCCGAAGAGCGAAATAAACATAATGGAACTGAGTTGGGAACAGCGGTTATGAAGCCTGCGTATCACATGTAACAGTCAAAAGACTAAGTTATTAAAGATTAATGTAGAAATATATTGTTAAACTATTTATAAATAAGGGATGATATGGTAAAAATAATTAACTATATATATATGTAAATCAACAAATGTCCTTCAACAGGCGTGTAAACAAGTAAATGTAAATATAAATATATTACAATTTATTCTAAAGTCTGACTTTATTTTAAGAAATCTAACACAGGACTGAAATCAAGCGGATTTTCAAGAGTTACGAATAAATGTGTTAATACAAGATTTAAAATCGGTTTAATGTAAATTGGTATTAGATACATGGAAATCCAATGCTGCTTTAGCGGCTCTATCAGCTCTATCATTTCCTCGTATTTCTACATGGCTTGGAAGCCAGCAGGAAATAATAACATTATCAGTTATAAGAGAATTGTAGTTTTATAGAAGTTGGAGCACAACTGGGTTATCATGTTTCATATTAGTCAGGGCCTGAAGAAATGAAAGGGAATCAGAAAAGATTACGAAATGGTCAGCATGAGATTTCTGAATCTAATTTAAGGCCAGTTCAATTGCCTTAAAGACATTTTCTATAGTTTTCTCTGCATAACAGAGTTTCTTTAAACTTTTTGTGCAGTAAGTCTGTTATATATATAGACAGAAAAGGCAAAAATAGTGGTAGGTCACCATGATTGTAAAAATTTTAAAAAAAAAATTGTAATGTCATCGTCATGTCAATCTGTCCAAAAAGTTGAACAAGTCCATGAAATAGCTAAATAAGAAATTTTTGAAGTGTAATCATTTATTCATTGGTCACAATTCTGCTAAAATTGTATTAAAGTAAAGAACATTTAATTGCAATAACTCATCTTTATGTAAAACCTATATTTTTTACAAAATCTATTGAGACCATTACCACAATTTATGCACAAATTAGCCCATAATGATACAATTTCCTTTTTTTTGTATGTTCCCAATAATAGAATTTATTTAAACTTTCTAAGCACATAGTTTAACATATATAAAAACAAAATGTGCAATAAAAATGTTAGGTCACCATGCTTGTTTAGAAAAAAAAAAAAATTGAAACCCTACCCCTATGCTAAAAGGCCAAGACAATATATGCAATTAAGGTTATAGGTCACCATGCATATTGAGATTTAATATTGGTTTTTGGAACCCTACCATTATGCATAATTTTTTTAATTTTGTTGGAATTTTTACAAAATGCTACATTTTTCCTATTTTATGTATCCAATAATAGGCATTTATTTAAAATAAAAACCATAAAAACAAAATAAAAAAAATAAAAAAATAAAAGAAAATATTCAAAAAATAAAATTCAAAAAAAAGAATACAAAAATAAAAATTAAAAAAAATACAACTAGACATTAAAAGCAACATTCCTGTAATTTTTTAGGAAAATCCATCCAATAGTTTTAGAAGAGAAGTCGCCCAAAAATGCTGCGCATGGAAAACGACAGAAAATGCCTTTAAGTTCAGCTGAAAAGATATAGGCCTCGTCAGGTAGGCGGCTCTTTATGTTGTGTTTGCGAATAACAGCTCATGCAGCTATATCATCTCCATCTTTGGAACCATCTGTATATATGTTATACGCAAGGTGAGAATATAGACGATTCCGGGACTGCTCTGCGCAAAGTAAGAATTCTTTAATTGCCCGACGATTCCGGAATTGCGAAGGACTATTCTAGAATTGCGCAAAGATTTAATCGATATAAACTATGCACCAAGTGTCTACGCAATTTGAGAATATTATGCGCAAAGTACGAATTTGTGTTGGCATTTGAAAAGGACTATATTGTTTTGAAACCTATATATTTTTAATTTCATATGCTTATTTGTTTCACCCGTCTGTTATAAATTGATAAAATATAAAAACAAGAGGCCCAAGAGGGCCTGTGAACGCTCTACTGACTAAAGATAAAGTTGACGTGAGGGGCCATAAATCTGTCAAAAATCATTCAAGCGAAACATGGCGATGACACACGCAACTAGGCTTAGTACTGATCATCTCTGTCAAGTCAGGATAATTAGTGTGGACAAATGTTGTGTATTAAACCCTTAAAAGGGCCATAACTGTGTCACAAATCATTCAACCAGAACACGGCAATGAAAGGGGCGCAACTAGACTTGGTATTCATCATCCCCGCCAAGGTTCGTTGAAATCCAGCCAGGAGTTCAGAAGAGACTAGTCTGGACAAAGTCAGTATATTAGAAACATTTAAAGGGCCATAACTGTGCCAAAAATCATTCAACCGGAATACGGCGACGATATGCACAACTAGGCTTGATACTGATCATGCTTGTCAAGATGCATTGAAGTTGAAATCTAGTCAGGAGTTCAATAGAAATGAAGGCCCTATCGTGTTCACGAAGCCAAATTAAAGCATATTTCAAAAAAGGCCCTACCGTCTTAACGAGACAAAAGTTAAAGACGGACGGCGGACGACGGGCAACGGACGACAGACGGACGACGGAAGATTCGGCATCCCATAACCCTAAAAAGCATAGTTTTGTTTGATAAATGATTAACATGACTGTTGGCGAAAACGCCTTATTGCGAATTCACCATCATAAGTCAAGTGTGTGTGTGTGTGTGTGTGTGTGTGTGTGTGTGTGGTGGTGGTGGGTTGTGTGGGGGTGGGAGGGGGTAGGTTGAGGTTAATTCAAATAAAATGACAGTGTTATGGTTCTTATCGTATAACAGTGTATAATGACACTTAACAAGTGTGCCAAGTTTCAACGCTTTCCGACAATTAGTTTTTAAGAAATGAGGAAAAACAAAAACCTTAAACAAAACTTTAACTAACAGACAGACGGACGGATGAACAGTCGGATGGAAATTTGCCAAACTCTCAGCCTGGAATTGCTACGCAATCCGGCTAAAAAATAAAAAAATAAACGCACCGCAGACAATAATATTTCTAATAACGGGTCAAACTGGGCATTCAATATATAATATATTTTCCTATGATTTCTTTATACAAACAATGGACCCTGCTTTGGTGCCATATTCCAACGTATATACATGTATATACAAAATAAGTCAAATATTGAACATCTGCCAAATAACAAACACGCCAGTTGCTCAATAAATGCATCAGGTGTTATGCCACTACTACTCACAATTGCATTTGCATGTTGTAATCATATGTATTAGAGTAATATACTGATAACTTTAAGGTATATAAATATATTTAATGTCATATTGTCTTATTGTCCAAAACACCTGTCCATCTGCCAAATGTACCAAAACAACCATTTACTAGTATACAGGCCGTTTGAGAATAAATTACCAGTGTATTGCTAGTATATTTGAATGATACTTAATAAATAGAGGATATTAGTATATATTTTGTAGAAAATGAGGAGATAAACAACGTTGCATCACGCGTTTACTTGCACTTTAACATACTTTATTGCTTTTATTTTAGGTTTGAGCCACAATTTCTTCAAGCATTAATGAAGGCGTTTGCCGTCAGTAATATAATTTTGCGAATCCGATAATGCCGCGATTTCCGATAATGTCATTTCTATTTGATTTTTTTTAATTTGGCATATATTCAAGTATATTCTTCTGAAAATACAAAGCATACCAAACTATTTCAACGTTTCCACCTTAGATGTGTGCCGAGTTTGGGGAGTAGGGCGGTGTGTGTGTAGGGGTGGTGGTGAGGGGTGAGAGAGGTAAATTCGGTCAAATACCTATTTTTCTTTCTCAACAAAATGAAATGACGTTGGGAATATCAGTATAATTTGCTCCAGGGTCACTATAGGACTCTGGGATAGGGATCAAACGTTCAAAACACAAATACCATAAAAAACAATTATTCATTTACATTGTCATACATATATACAGAAAAGCATAAATAGTACTATTTCTAATCTGGGTATCAAAGAACGATCAAAACAATTACATGTAATAGGATACAGGCCGGTTAAAGGAAATTGACTTACAGTGGGAATTTGCGATGGCGCGCCGTCGAATTCGTTTTAGCAAATATTTATATGATGCTTGTCATATAGCTATACTCATCAATATTAACTAGGTTCGACATAGTTTAAGCAAATACAAGGTTACCCGCCCCGTCCCACTCCGCCCCTCTCACTTCATTGCCCCACCCTCTCCAATTTACACAGTAAAATAAATGTGATTTATTAACGCGAGAACACCAAGGCCATGATGCGAACAAAAACTTCCATATTATTTAAATAGTCGAACTATAGACATAACCTTCGACATCTTATTTGAATCCGTTCCGATTCATTTTTTAAAATAAAAAGGGCTTTTAGTAAACACGAGTTTAGTGTCGACGCATTAGTATCTCTATATATCGATACACTAGTCCCATATTGATGTTTGAAGATATTTAGTTACTGTATTTAATAGTATATGTCTTGTTCATGTTTAATTAGTGTCTCATTATTTACGTGTATTTACTTTTTAAAGATACTGCATACAACAGAGATGATCGGAATCAGTCAGTTTGTTACGGTGTTCCATTAGGGCAATCGTACCTTCGCGTATCGACGTTTACAAGTCAATTTGCTATGGCACAATGGTACGACGGAGATGGTATGATGGCGGTGTTACGATGGTATGATGGCGATGGTGCGATGTTACGATGGCGATGGTACTATGGCAATAACGGGACCATCGTAACATCGTCTTCGCATCAAGTTGTTAACATTATTTGTTGTTACAAGAAAGATTCAAATATCGGACAGGGAAGGCAGCATTCAAGGACGACAGTCAACCACAAAACACACAAACAAACACGCAAACAGACAAACGAGAAGGCAAAAGTAAAAAAATGCAAACGAAAGCACAAACACAAAAGGGTTGACAATAGGGCTACCGCCTTGGAACGGTCAATGGCAACAAAGGCCACTGGGGGTTTAAACCGGTTCTAGGGTGCACCAAACCTCACACTTACCCTACTGTCATCCCATTAAAACAGGACAGTGTAAATAAAGAAATCCCCGCCATGATCTAATCTCTAACCATAAAGGCAGTATCAATAGGCAATATAAGTAAAACACAAATATGCTCGTGTAAATATAATACATAAAAAACGATAGCCTAGAAAGCCACAATGAAGGTACTCAATGACTTGGCAGAAGCCAGAGCAACAAGAGAATAAACCATTAAGGGCAAGTCGATATGAGATGGTACGATGGTACCATGGGGATGGTACAACGACAGGATGGCGATAACGTGATGGGCCATCGTACCGTCGCCATCCTACCACACCGTACCATCCCTATCGTAAAATCGTGCCATCGTACCATCGCCATAGTACCACCGTACCATCCCTATCGTAAAATCGTGCCATCGTACCATCGCCATCCTACCACCGTACCATCCCTATCGTAAAATCGTGCCATCGTACCATTGCCATCGTACCACCGTACCATCCCTATCGTAAAATCGTGCCATCGTACCATCGCCATCAAGCCACCGCACATCGGCTTGTAAACGTCGATACGCGATGGTATGATAGTCCTAACGGCACCGTAGTTTGTACATCGTAACATATGTTAAATACTTTTTAATATAAATTCATGGTGCAGCTAACCAACTGGCGGCTACTATTTGTCTACTGACCTGAAGGTTGAGGATGCTAGCCCATATACGGCAAAACAATTCAAATCTATATTACGTTAAAGTATTTAAAATATTTAAAATATTATACAAAACTTCTATAATGATATCATTGCGAAAGAAACTGGGTCCGAAAGTTCAACGCAGAAGTTGAATGCGGATGTGGGTCCGAATGTTCAACGCCGAGCTGAATTCGAATGTTGAAGGCAGAACTGACTTCGAATTTTGAACTCAGAACTGGGTCAGAATGGTGAGCGCAGAACCGGCTTCAGAACCAATCAATCATATTAAGTTGCCTAATTAATTGCTATACCAGTGGATACATTTGAGTATACAAATACTATGCCGTATGTACTAAATAATGCTTGCTTAGAACTTAACATATTTTTCTTCATCATGGATTGTTCTCGATTTGCTATGTGTGAAGCTAGTTCTTGATTCCTAGTTCCTAAGCAGTTACTACTTACTAATTATTGTTTAAACAGTCGGTGAATGTAACATACATGAAATGAAGCCATTTCAGGAATTCCTTAACATTGTATAATTTGGAGAGATCAAGAATATATTAACTGCATACGTATAGGTATGATACTTAGAGAAATGTGGCATGTGGCACATCATGCAACAGCTAATTGAATATTTACCGCGAGATTTGTAACGAGTTTCTCACCAGGTGTTAAAAACAGTAGGTAATCGATTGGATTAGATCAATTTAAAAACTGACTATAGTAGGTCACGGACTTAGTTACGAAATGCAGTCGAATGTTTTCATTCTAAATATTGGTTCCTAAAGTATTTAGGCACTCTTCTGTGAATGTAACCAATATAATAACATATGAGATAAGTTTCGCTATCTTATAGTATGCCCTCAATTCATCGATCAAAGAAAAAGGTACATTAAACCATTCTATCATAACCGTCCAAATATCTTAAAATTTACAGCATTATTATCGCAAGAAAGTTATTCTGAAATGAGAAAAAAAGTTTATTCGTGGATAAAATTAGTTAAAATCTTAAAGGTTCAATAGCAAAATGCATAATAAAACGTAACATTGAAAATCTGTGCTTTTTTTTTTTAACCACTACAATTTAAACTCGTTTGTGTTTAATTGTTATTTTGTTTTAATCCACGCAATTAAAACTATTTAAAGTAATCAAACGTGACCAAACGCACTACTACTTTTCGTTTCGGTAATACGGCGTTCCATTGGTCGACAATTGACAATATTAACGAAATCACAAATCAAAACATGCTCTACATTTCGTTTCGGTAGGGCTGCAGAATTTGTTGCCGTTAAAACTGTAAATGTACTCATTGCTTTGTATTGTTGTTGTTTATTGTTTTTCCTTCCCTTTTGTTTTTCCTGCATAAGAGTGCTTGCGCGCGAGTGCGAGCGTGAGTGTGCTTGCTTGCCTGTGTGTGCGTGTTTTGTATATGTATCCTGGTTGGAGCATAGTTGTTTGTACTCGTTTAATGTTTAAAAACCTGTGCATAAACACTTGGTAGAATAAATGAAATAAATTGTTAAATGACAGTAATTTTCCTATAATATGGATGATAGACAAGCGACATGGATATTTTTAAACGTGCGCAAATCCCGTCAAAGGATACACAACCATTGTTAAATAGAAAATAAATATACTCACCTTTCAAGGCTGAATATAGGTAATCCTTATAAAATCCGTTATTTGTATGAATAATAATAATATAAAACAAGAGCTGTCGGAGAACAGCGCAGCTCGACTATTCGATTTTTCAGAGAATAATAAATTTATAGCTAGTATATACCATCAGAAAACAAGGCTACAACAATGTGGGGTGGGGATGGGAGCACAACATAACTATGTGTAAGAATTGACCAAAACTACACAGAAATATTTTTAGAAAAATTAAAAAAATCGAGTTTTGAGTGGGGTGCTGGGTGGGGGTGGGAGAGAGGCGGGGGTGGATGGTGGGGGGGGGGGAGGGAGTGGGGATGGTGAGGGCAACATATATGTGTAAAAATATATGTAAGAATTCACCAAAACAACACAAAAATATGTAAAAAAAAAAAAATCCAGTTTGAGTGGGGATGGAATAGTGGCGGAGGGTGGTGAGGGCAACACATATATGTGTAAGAAGCTATGTAAGAATTGACCAAAACAACACAGAAATATGATAAAACAATCAAACAAAATAAAAAATTAGATTGGGGGAGTGGAGTGTGGGGGTGGGGGTGGGTGGGGGAGGGTGGGCAAGATAAGAATTGACAAAAACTACACAGAAATATGTAAAAAAAAAAAAGAAATAAAAAAAAAAAAAGACACAAAATATGTAAAAAAAAAAAGACAAAAAAAAGGAGTTTAGAGTGTGTGTGTGTGTGTGTGTGTGTGTGTGTGTGTGGTGGGGGATGGGGGGACATATATATGTAAGAAGCTATGTGTAAGAAATTACCAAAACAACAACAAATATGTGTGTAAGAAGCTATGTGGGTGGGAGGGGGGTGAAGGTGCTGGGGTGTGGGGGGGGGTGGGGAGGGCAACACAGGTTTGTGTAAGAAGTACATGTATCTTGCATCTAATTTAACTCTCTTTTTTTCACATAACGCGTTGAAAAACAGAATGAAAAGCTATGTACGAAACATAACGCGCTGTGCGACATAAAAGTCACATAATGCCTTGATTTGGTCCGCGCGATAACTTTCACTAACACCCACACTCTCCAAGCTTCATAAGTAATGCCCATGGTGAGTAAATGAATCGTATTGTTATTGTTTTAAGGTCAGTAGTTAAAACTTCAAAGTCGTCATGACTGTATATGGAAATTGTTGCGAGTATAATGTAACAAGAAAGGAAGTGCAAAACCAGCAACCACAAATATACGAAAAATCCAATCCATATGGCAATGATTTTGAAATCTTTATAAATAATATATTGGACTAAAAACGCTGTAGAAGGAATAGGTTGAGATTCTATAGCAACTGATAATTCTATTTTAAAATAGAATCTACACATTAATTCAGATATATTCAGGTACAGAATACACATACATAAGATCCAGTATTTCTTTAAAATCCGATATAAGAATAAAGTCCAAATACTATTGGCAAGTGTCCTTTAATCTAAATTGTCACGAAATCCTTGTCTGTTATCCCTATCATACATGGCAATTAAATAATAATGGTCTGTAAACTATGGCTAATTCTACCACCGCTGAACTATAAAACATGATTATATAACGCTCCCTAAAACCAAAACAGCTTCGTACTTCAATCTATTTATTTTAATTATTACTTATAACTGTCTTTAATACTCTTAATTATACTAAAAATAAAACAGCAATCATGTCATCGATATAGTATTTACTGTTTCTTGTATCAATAATCGAAACAAGATTTTACATTTGTCGTTTTCACTTTTTTACATTTGTGGGTAAGGATTTTTGTTTACATTTAGCGTCTTTTCTGTTTTACATTTAGGGTGACCAGATTTTACATTTGTCACCAAGTGTTTTTTAGGTTTATGTCATTTTTTTACATTTAGCGTTAGACATTTTTACAGTTTTGATTTTTTTACATTTACGGTAATGTTTACATCTGAGGTTCTTACACCATAAATTATAATCAAGAAATGGATATCTTGAATGTATACTCACTATAGAGTTATTCATGATTTTGAAGAAAAAAGGAAGATTACTTCCGACACCGCTTGTAACCATCAGAGCATCATCGTAAGATATGGGGTGTTATAAACACTCAACATGGTTTGAACACCCCACAGGTATATATATATATATATATATTTATATAAACTTTCTTAGAACAACATTACAGTATTTACTTACTTCGTATCTTAAAAGTAGCCAGCAATATTCAATGTTACACACAGAATGGATGGCCATATAATCAAGAAGTGGATCTCTTGAATGTATAATCACTTCAGAGTTAATTATGATTTTGAAGAAAAAACAGATTACTTCAAACATCTTTGTAACCACCAGAGCACCAAATTAAGATATGGGGTGTTATAAACGCCTAAGATGTGTTTATATACTGTCATATCTTAACATGGTGCTCGTGTAAAATGAATCGAGCAACATTTTCTGGTTGAAATATTTTTTTCTTGTACTATAATTTTATTAATCTGTTCCTCTCGTTGAGTAGGTCACGGAAATATAGATGATTATATATGTATTTCCATATATCAGGAAACGTCAAGGACGTTTTTAAGTTACACCTTCCAAATATTACTGACTATAATATCTGTTATAGTCAACGGTTATTGGATGACACAAAATGAGCGTTTTGAACTTAGGGAGTAAATTTCACGGGGCAGTGTTCGTAGATCTACACCGTCATGTTGGATTCACATCGAGGTACCGTGCTTTAGCTTATGTTAACAATTTAAATTCATTGAAATCATACTCGCATGATCTATCAATTCTTTTTGTCATATTCCTGTTGCTCATGATTTTATCTTCGATTAGGTTCTATTCGTTTTATTTTAGTCATACAGTATATACGTTGTTGGTCGATGTAAATATAGTCTCCTATTTAACCTTACTAGGTCGGCCATTTTGATTCTAGTCAGAACAGTTTTTCTTTCAATTAACGTAAGCTTTATTTCGTCTCTTTCTTTGTTTCTATTATGTGCGATTCCTTTGCTAATTGATATAACTGTAAATAAATAACAACGTTCTCGTATATTATTTAATTAATATTCCCGAAATGTGGGGTTTCCCACGCGATTAGTTTTGCCCTAAATATGCTGCGTGGTTTATGAATGACGTCATGCCAGGGAGTAGGTAAACGTTGATTAATATTACTCTCATAATGCGGGTTTATGTGTGACGTCGACGTTGACGAATTTAAATAGAGTCTAAACGTTGATAACTTCGTTTTTTGCTTTGTTTGTTTTTTAAAGCGTTCGTTTCAAGCGAGGTTTTGGGCGAAACTACTCCACCTGCGACCCTCAATTCCAAAGTGGAATGTCCCTTTACTTCACTGCAGAGCCTGTCGCAGGTTTACAGTGTAATAATGCAACTCTTATCTACCAGCAACATTTTGCGTACTGGCTACAGCCTATACTGCATTTATTTTCAAGTTAACTGGGTCAGTAGTTGATAGAACAATGAGTGGTATTTGAGTGTGTTTCAAGAATAATGCGGTTTGGTACATTCCACTAGCGGATACCGGGGGTGGGGGCGCACCACCCTGGTGCGCGCCCCCTAAAAAATCCGGATCATACATGTATGTCCATGTTACTGTAGATCAAATATCAAAGGATGTATGTCCATGTTACTGTAGATAAAATATCAAACAATTACGATGCACACCCTCAGTGTAAAAAATTTTCTTGCTCGCTTCGCTCGCTCGACGCATAATTTGCTAATGAGTGGTTTAATTAACACACTGTTAAATCCTTTTGTTTGAGAACGCCTCTTTTTTTATTCATACATGTATGTCCATGTTACTGCAGATAAAATATCAAACAATTTCGTTGCACGCCCTCAGTAAAAAATAAATAATAAAAATAAATAAATAAAATGTTCTCTCTCGCTTCGCTCGCTCAACGCATAATGGCTAATGAGTTGTTTAATTAACACATTGTTAAATCCTTTTGTTTGAAAACGGACTGTTTTATCCTAGCAATGCACTATCGCAAACGTTTTATAAGGCTATAGACGTACCCAAAAATTTACCAAAATCTTACGCCCCCACTAAGCTGAAATCCTAGATTCGTCCCTGCATTCTAACTGAAAATGTTTACGGCATAGCTTAATAAATAAATAATTTTATAATGATAGTGGGCTAATAACAATGATGAATATATATATATATATATATAATAATAATCGTAATTATTATAAATATAAAAATAAAAAAAAAATAAAAAAAAAAAAAAATAAATAAAAAAAAAAAAAATAAATAAATAAAATAAAAATAAAAATTAATAAACAAAAATTATTCCAGTTAGTTGGTATTAATATTTCGAATAGGATTTTATTTTCTCAGTTTATACAATGTACGTTGATTTTGTTTTCATATTCACACTGGATAATGCGTCGTGGAAAGCGAGCGAGTTCGATGGTGCGAGCCAGCTCTGCCGGGAAAAGTCAGCGGTTGCATGTACTGTCTCCCGGTGTAAAGACATATCGTTCAGCAAGTCAGTTATGTCACAGATCGTTGGGTGGCTCGTTTGATTGCAGAAGAGGTCGTACAGGCCGTACAAAGATGTTAGGCAGCTAGAGGAACAGATGTTACAGATGCCTACGGAAACAGGACTCGTTTTTATACACTTTATTATGGGTTTAAAGTCAGTGGGTTAGTCAGTTGGGACATATATAATACTAATAATATCATAAAAATAAAAAAAAAATAAAAAGAAAAAAAAAAAAAAATTGGCTAGATATGTTGTTTTTTTATGGTATACTTTTTTACACCACTTCCTGCTGTTGTATAATGCTAACCTCTCCAAATATCATATTTTACACCAGGAGTCTGCAAATGCAAATTGCATTTTCATTGGAGATGTGGGTAAGTGATGTATGGCTGTAGATTGTTTCACACCTTTCCTTTTTGTTACACATTGTTACTGCAAACAGTTCACACTAGAAAGTTTAAAAGCTAGGAAGTTTAAAATGGTCTCCAAGTAATCATTATCCTGTTTGTAATCAGCGTTGTTTAAGCTTCTGCTGCTATTATTTAACTCCAAGGCTGTTCGTGTAATTGTGTTTTAGGTAATATGTTTTCTTACTGCTGATAAGTACGTCTCACCAGTTGTTTATTTCACCTAATTTTACCTTGCTGCTGTTGGCTGTAAGTTGTTGGTCTGCCAATGGAGGCAATGAATATTCATGACCCAGAGCGTAGGTGACGTCATACCGTCCGAGCGTGCGTCTAAGATGGTGCGGAAGTATTGTGTCGGATATGGCATTATTTCAATTTGAATTAATACTGTTTAACAGTTAAAAATTATTCATGCCTCAATTGTACTTGCCGTTCTTCTAAATTAACTGTTTATAAAACATTCCATGCTTATCGTCTAGCGATCAACTTGACATTTATTCAGTTTGCGTACAATAATGTTTTCATTACAGTGGCTGTTGTTTTATACTGACGCTGTTGCTGATGCTGCCTAATTTTAATTGGATCTCTATCACATCTTTCAAGGCTTATTTTGTTTCAATCTTTAGGACATTTTGCCTTATTTTTCAGTTTGTGTAACCATCAAGTTGACTTAACACGAGTCAAAATGTTCTATGTCGGTATCGGATGCAATGTGTGGAACAGGTCATATAGTCCTCCAGTGTTGGTATTGTATGTAAAGTTCCACTTTTTACTTCTTACTCATAGCAGCTTTGTGAATTTCGAAACTTTGTGGTGTAGAGTTTGGAAATATATCCCTACAATGTTTAATACATTCATATTTAATGCATCGACAGTGCCTTATCAGTGCTTCATCAGTGGTGGACATATTCAAGACATGGCAAATGGTTGCATACTTATCATAATGCCTCATTTTAAGGCTATTCCATTTGATCATTGGTTTATTGTTGGGCCAATCCATTAGATCGATGAGGTTTTATTTATCCTGCACTAGGTATTTTTGCCAGGGGTTCATTGAAATTTAGTTATCTGTTCCTTTTCGGCTTGTCCCTAGTCAATACACCGCACTTTAAACCAGTTATGTGCATGGTCACTAAATTATAAAACCACTTCTGTGCTGTGTCTATTCAAAATAACAACTTCTCTGCAGGGTTCCAAAATGCAGTTTGTGCGTGTGTGTGTGTGTAGCTCTGGGGTTTTTAGTCAATAGTCATAGTCAAAGTTATATAAACATCATGGCGTCCAAAAGGTATATGCACAATAGATCCTGGGCAGGTTGCAAATTGTACTATAATAACACATTTCCTCCAAGTCATCAACTTCAACTTAGGTTGTCATACAAGAAGATGATAAATGAGACAAATGTCATTCCAATTGTCAGCATCACGATGACATCTTTATGTATTAGTTACAGGGAGTTTACACAGTTGTGTGGCTAACCTTTTTAATGCGGGCTAGTTCACTTGAAAAGGATACATGTTCTTCGTGTATTGTTGTCGGAGTGTTAGATGGTTTAGCCTTCAGATAGTTGTAGTTCATGTACCTATTGATTGACTTACTGTTCATCAATTACTTCGGCGCTTGATGATGATGATTGTTTACACAAGTCTAAAATCGATCGTAGGTCAAAGGTAAAAATGCAGTTAAAGTCATGTTTTCAATAGAAATAAACTTGATTATCCAGGAGACAAAAGTTAATACACTTAAGAAAATGTGCATATTGTATACAAACAAATGTATATCAGTTGTTTGCTGTCTGAAATGAAAATAACCATGGCACGCGAAACAGTAGGAAAGATACATGCTTTATCAGAAATCATTCAGAGTTCTAAGTCTGCAACTGAGTATCATGTATATGTTACTCTTCATATTATTTAACCGCTTAAGATCGATATTCCTGATGCTAATTTAGGCACGTTTAACAGTCAGTTTGTTTTTCGAGACACACATTACAGTTAAATCATCCTCCAACCTTTACATACTTGATAATTTACTGACATTTATTTATTTTGCCAATGTCTGATGCATCAACTCATGTGGTCGTGGAGAAATGATTGAGGGAAATACCCATTAACGGTTTTTAGATGTGGTCGTTGTTTGTTCTTAAATACTTCCTCGGCTTTCATGGCGTTATTCTATCAATCCTTTAGCAAGGACAAGGGCCAGAAAGCGGCTAAACAGTTACGCTGCTAAGGCGATAATAGATATTGGGGGCCTTTATTTGCTACACCCAGACATTCAGGCTGATGATACCTGTCTTGAACAGGATGGTGTTCATAATTAACTGTGGGGAACACTTTGTTTCTTAAACCAGTTAGCATACCCAAACGTTCCGGCGGATGATACCTGTCTTGAACAGGATGGTGTTCATTTATCAAATGTGGGGAACAACTTGTTTCTTAACCAGTTAGCGGCTGGATTTTAACGTTTCATTTAAAGTAGGCAGTGATGAGAAAATAGATTTTTTTTTTTTGGCACCGTTTCTGTTTTGGGCGTGGCATTCGGATATTTTGTTTGTGATACACACTCTTCGCTGCTGCCAAAAAATGTTTCCCCTATTTTTGGCGGTGGATGGGCGCCTGGACACTCTACTCTATGACTTGGAGTGTCCAGGCGCCCATCCATATGGCGGGCAGCGAAGGTGTGAAAGGAAGGACATATAAGTTTCAGTTTAAATGTATTCAGCTCCTGTATACCCAGAGACTGAATTGTAATCTAAACATAAATTATATACAAATTTGCTGTCCGTACGAATTGATAAAAAACATTTGAATTGATTGAATTCGGTGCACTTGTAATTATGCTTCAATATCAACCGTGCTTTCAACACTTGCTTAAATGCTTATCAGAAAAGTTGCTTTCATAATGAACATTTAATTTGGTGCACATGTATTTATGTCCTTAATAGTGTCATATTCAATCTGCTTTATTGCTTAATGCTTTCTACTGTAAGGGCTTGCCATAATGGTCTTTTGTGCTTACCGGCAGCCCAATTGTTAAACCCCATGCTTGGGGCTTGTTTTTCAATCCATGCCACGCCCAATATTTGCCAAATCTATTAAAGTTTAAAAAATATTTTGATGTGTTGTTATTACAGTGCTCTCCAATAATGAATATAATCCTGATTTTTGGAATGAAAAAACTGTATCTTTTACGCTGAAAGTCTGTTGACGTGTAACGTAGCACAAGAAACATCTTTCAAGTTTTACTCCAAAGTTTACATTAGTCGAAAACAGTGATTTTATAAAAACTAAAAATTTAAGGATGTGGTGGAATCTGACTTTTCATTTTTAAATTTCTACGCAAGTTGTAAAAACGCTTAAGATTACAATTCCGTTAAAGGTAACAACCGCCTCTAAAGGTAACACTTCCAACGCTAAAGGCAGCAACCTCCGCTAAAGGTAACAATCCCCTCTTCCGCTAAAGGTAACAACGCTAACGTTAAAGGTAACAACGTTTCATGTGAACGCTAAAGGTAACAACTATCTACGCTAAAGGTAACAACGTTTTTCAAAATGTACAGTTTCAATAAAAATTCAGTAAAGCGGTTCTTGCTAGTTCTTGTGCCACCTGATTCAACATTTTTAGCTGTACACGTACACTCTGGTCAATGTAAACTGTAATGGAGCGACGTCAGAAAAGTTCGAATATTGATTATCATTGATTTGTCTTTTTTATTATATAAAACCAAAACTGACAAGTAGTTATCAACGTAACATAATCGAACGAAAAAGTTTATTTAAAGAATGTACTCCTCAACCATCAGACAACAGTTTAAACTTGGTGCGGTTGATGAAAGCATAATAAAGGCAGATACAACATTTGAGTTTATGTATATGAGTGTTTAGTTCTAAGGTTTATATTCACTCCCGCCATTTAACCAATAGGACATCCTAAATGTATAGACACAATATAGTATAAAATGGATTTATGTGTGTATGTGTAGGGGTAGTGAGGGTACGGGGGTGGGGTGGGATCGCAACGCCGAAGAAAAAGTTGATAAACACATACAATATGCTTTAAACGTGAATTCCTCAGATCCCATTCCACCCTCTGTCCACTTCTGAATCCGCAACCACTAATACTTGTTACTTATTGATGTAAATTGTCTAGACATTGTTTCGATCATACTATGCATATATTAATGCATAGCCGTAGGAACGGAGTGTGTGGGGGGAGGTTGCACACAGTAGACATTAATTTTAAAAGTTATTAAATGATCAAGATATATAACCACAAACACACACACAGAAACAAAGAACAACTTTAAAGATAAATAAAAGGCAAAATAAGACATCACATATATTTCACCCTGTTAATCTGACAGGGGTGGGTCTTGTGTGTGTTTTTCCCCCCACTTCCCCCACATATTTGCCAGTTTATGTTTTGACCCAACACAAGTGCTTGTGGCCGGCAGAGCATAACACTAATCAATTGATAAACAAAATAAGATATTGCTTGCATTAATATATGTGACAAGCAAAAAGAAGGGGGTGGGGAACCTTATCAAAAATTAAAAATGTTCATTTGGGCCCCACCTTCCTCCCGAGTATCTAAAACCTTCCAACGCCACTGTAATGTGCAGCAGAAATGATCATTCGTAAACAATAATACCTCTCAAAATGTGATGTATGCATCAGGAACAATCGCTGTAATTGTGAGCTGCTAATGTATCACTATTTCGTATACTCCAGTTCAATCTACTGAGGATGACGTTGTTTCCACATATATCACTCGCTGCATTACTTTTAAGGCTGGGGTAGACGAAAAGCAAAACAAACTGCCAACTATGTACTGGATTCCTAAATTGCATAACAAATCCGTATAAAGCTCGTTTTATTTTTATTTTAGCGCCTGCACCACCACAAACATATCAAAGCTTTTAACTTCTTGTCTTACTGCCGTTAAAGATCACGTTAAACAATATTATTCTAAAACTGATGAAAATTCTGGGAATTTAATTCATGTTGGTCTATTAGACGTTCTTGATAAAATTTGCAATAAACGTCAGGTTTCATCTATAAGTACTTATGACTTCTCTTCACTATATACAACCTTACCGCATCACCTTATCAAACACAAGCATATTGCTCTTATTCAAAACACTTTCGCTAGAGAAAGAAAACTACATATTTGGCCTGAAACACTATCAAAGCGTTTTTTACTAACGGCATTATAGACAATTATACTATGTGGACTTGCCAAGAAGTTTGTGAAGCACTCATTTTCCTATTGGATAATATTTTCGTCATGTATGGAACAACCGTTTATAGACAAATTGTTGGTATCCCTATGGGTACGAACTGTGCACCTCTTGTAGCAGATTTGTTCTGGAACTGCTATGAAAAAGATTTCATGTTGAGTCATTCAACCGATACTTCCGATGCATCACGTCACCAAAGAAGTCAGTTTACAAGAGTCCTTGTCGCAGAAGAGTTCTTAAAATACTTTTATACTTTAAAAATAGGTCAGGGTTTGACATTGTTAATTATTCTCACTTAGATGGGGATGTTCTCCGGGCTACTTTTTATGGGATCGATGTTTCTCAAATTATTCCTTTTCTAGAGCTTGTAGTCGAGTTGAGGACTTAAATATTCGCAATCTGTGTATAACTACAAAGCTACTCCAGCAGGGCTACTGTTACCATAAACTTCGAAAAACATCTGCGACAAGGACTATCACAACCTGACTTCTATGGTGATGTGATTTACAAACTTCGTAAGATCCTTGGTCATAATCACTTTCATACAATCTTTATTAAACATGTTAAAACGTTAATCAAAAGAGGTTATGACCCTATCATTTTGCAACGCACTGCATGTTTAGTGGTAGACCATTTACAGTTTGCCACTATGCTTTCCTCATTGATTGTGCGATGACCGAACAGATTGTGGACCATAGTATGACGTCTACCTAAAACCTTATAGGACGGTAGCGTTTGATGTTTGTCTTTAATCTTGTCTTGTCTACCCTTAACGATTTATTCTCTTGTTGGTATGGCTTCTGCCAAGTCACTGAGTAATTACATTATGGCTTTCTAGGCTTTTTGTTTTATATACATGATCATTTATGTGTTTTGCTTATATTGCCTGTTAATGCTGCCGTGTTTGTTAGAGAATATAACCTTGCGGGGATATCTGTATTTACATTATCCCGTTTACTGGGATGACAATATGGTAAGAGTGAGGTTTGGTGCACCCTAGAACCTGTTTCAAACCCCCAGCGGCCCCGTTTTGGCCACTGACCGTTCCAATACGGTAGCCCTATTGTCAACCCTTTTTGTGTTTGTGATGTCTTATTTTGCCTTTTATTTACCTTTAAAGTTGTTCTTTGTTTCTGTGTGTGTGTTTGTGGTTATATATCTTGATCATTTAATAACTTTTAAAATTAATGTCTACTGTGTCCAACCAGTTTACGGCGCCAAACATATGTCGTGATATTCATTTTAAACACATGTGTTTAGCGATAATTTTAATTCCGGGTGTACATTTTCGTTGGACATGTTCACCTGAATGGTAAATCTAAAAAACAAATAACAGGAAGTACATAAAACGTGTTTAAAAGAATAAAAGAACAGCAGCGACATATTTTGCTGTTCCCTGAAGTCGGGGGAAACGGTGCGTCTCTATGCGCATACGCATATAAATCCTTTTAAAGGGACACTGTGTTCTCTTTTATATATGTAATGTAAACGGACAGCAGAGGGTAATTGAAAATATTTTAAAATAGTAATTGCTGTTCTTCAAGACAGACATATTGCATCATAAATATAATGGAATAGTCTATTTACATTGACGTGTCAATACACCCAAAACATAAGTTTTATTAGAATAAGGGTCAATTCAAAGGAAAGCAACCTGTAAATAATTAATGCAGGGGAGTAAGCGAACATTACTAACTTTGTTTCATAGAATGTTCTGGGTGGAAAACGAATTTAAAATGAAAGAAGTGTCAATGTATTGATGATACTAATAAGATCACGAAAACTCTTCAGATTGGTGACAAAGAATCCGCATTTGACACCGTACTTATATGGAGCTACGTGTCTAGTGGGGTTTCCCGAAATCAACTTAAATGTCATCGTATATTGCGTATAGAAAGATAAGCCTTCGTATGGTGGTTGCAAATGAAAACTCTACATCTATTTAAAATATTATTTCATTTAAATGGATAAATTTTCCGAAAACTGCTTGGACACCAGTATATCTAACAAAATAAAGCGTAGAAATAAGTTGCATGAATAGTAGGGTGATCGATGATTATTTTAAGGGGTAGGTGTTTGCTGTTTAATACATCTTGCTACTGCAATGTGATATTTTAGTAAGCGATTAGTTTCAGTAATCTTGTAAAGTTGTTTATTTTAACTACAGGGCTTTCTAAATTATTAAGAAGTAGTCATAACAAACTACTTTAAAATAGTGATCCTCTACGACTATTTTACCTGGGAGAATTGTACTAGAGCACCGGCAAAGTTTATAAAGAGGGAGCATTCAAATGTAAACTGTAGACATTAGAATAAAGTTACTGTTTGAACAATCTGATTAGGATCAGAAACGTAACAGCATGTTACTAAGATGTTTGAGATTAAAGAAATTAATGTATAACATTGGTAGATGTGACATGTTTTGTGATGACAGAGCAGAGCTCCTTCCGCTCTGGGCGGAATGTTAGTCCAATATTGCATCTGACTGCTTAGATGACACAGAAAAAGTAGTATATACTCAATTATAATCGCCCCTCCTAATGAATACAGTACAGTGTACACTACACTCAAACGAACAAACGGACAATGAATGTCCTTGGCCAACTTAAAGATGTTTTACTGAACATTTAATAGTACATGAAGGGCAGGAGGAGCTCACTAAGAGTTTGTTTATATCTTACTAAAAAGACAACGACAAATAGTAAGATTCTGTGAAATGCAAATCAATATCCTAAGTAATGAGGAAGAGATGTATTTAGGGCTAATGATCATACAATAATTAAAACATACGCCTCTGGAAATAGTTATGACTTTTGAGATGCACCTGTACCATTGAGTTAGTTTTCTGATGATGGGACAATGGTTGCAAACAAAAAGGCCGATATCATGGAAAACATGAACAAAAATATTCCACCAGTATCGGTGATAAAAGCCTAACTGCCGTATAAAAGCCACTAGATGGAGCTGGGGCAGGTTTTTCATTTAAATGTATACATAATTAAATCAGGGAGACCTTTTTCAAAATTTGAAAATTCCACTTCATAAAATAATTCAATATTTGGTCCAGAAGTAAACTGATATTAAACAAGTGCATTGGTAAAAACATATTTGTGTAAAAGTAGTTCTTATTCTTAGTTTCAATTTCTTATTCTTAGTTTCAATTTTTTTTTTAAACTCAACTGACAGAAATTTGAAAATACAGGGCAGGAGCTTGTGACGACACTCAGCGTTATGGCTTAGAGATAGGCAGTAGTTATACTTGTGTGTAAACCTCTGTAGCAGTACTCTGTGATGGGATGTTTGTATCTGTGACTATTCATGTGTTCCACATAACAAATCATCCCTACTATTTTCAAATCAGAATCAGAAACATCACCATGCACTTCTACATGTAAATCCCACCCATGAAAATTGAATATTCCCTCCTCAGGCTCAGTGATGTATGTTCCTTAGTCATAACTATATACAGTGCAATGCCTTATCGTATTGTCTCCATCATGTCCAGCCATTCCTAACAATAATATGTACAGTTATGCTTTATTTTTTAATGTTTATTCCGAATACAATGTCATTCTAACATACATGTCCAAATTATACACATATCTTGTGTACTGCAGTATATATATGCTGTTTCTCCAGACTATAATTGGCAATTAATTTTCATTTACTGGTAACTTATGTCATAAAATATTTGCTGGCAGTGTGAAGTTCTGTTTAGTCATCAGATTACATTTATTTTGTGCAAAAGTACATAGCAATTCATTTTTATATTATACACAGTGCAGTGGATATTAGATGAAAATAAAAGAGTAACTATAGGGTAAAACATGAATAATACTAAAACAACTGTCATAGTTTCAATAAAATAAACAGAAATTATATACTAGTAGTTTGGAGTCATTAGATTGAAAACCTTTACTCCTTTTAAGTTCATTTTCCTGTCGTCTGCAAACTCTGCATCCAGTGAGAGTTGTTTATATGTTGTGCTATTTTTAGAGCCATTCACTGTAACTGACAGGCCTGTATAGCTGGTGTAATTGATGACACACCTCCAATCTCTCCCTACCAGAGTAGGGAATGTTGCCCCTTGAAGGAGTATCGATGAAGTGGATAGCATCATTTTCTACGGAATAGTAATTATTCAAATTGTACAGTGTGTGTTTGGGTGTGGAAAATCTATTCTTTGAGACTGGCAAGCATTTAGATTTGACCAGATTAATCCATATACATGATAGTGTTGATAAACGTTAATATGAGCGGATTTTGCCGATGGTTTACACACTCACAGAATGCGACACATGTTGCTCTTCCTTTGAAATTGGCAAGAAAATGGCATCTTATGTAATGATGAACAGTGCTGGTGAGGCTTAAGAATTATCTGTCGGATAAATGTATGTCTCTGAATACTTTGAGAATAAAAAAGGCTACTGAAAACAAGAGTTTAATACCAAGGAAGATAGTTACCCCCACCCACTCTCCCCAAACAGATGATAGGTTTTTGTTTCATATATCAAATGTGAATATCAGTTACTAATAATTTGGAGAGGACATGCTAAATATGCCAGACCCAACCGAGTGTGGCTATGCAATTGATAAAGAAACAGGTCCTCAATATATGAACCAGCTGTTAACGACCAGAATTACTGAGTGTGAAGGTCAATGTAATGATTTTAGTTCGTCAAATAAATGAACAGCCGTGTGCATAATTATGCAGGTATGTGCATGATGTTAAGCATGATAAAGACTTCTAATTAAGATAAGCTATGCGATTTTAGATTTAATGATGTTAGTTCGTCAAATGAACAGCCGTGTATATAATTATGATGACGATAACGTATTGGATTTGAGGTTTATTTCTATTTTAGATATTTCTAATTTATTGTGATTATATCACAACGATATGTTACACATACTGATGTAAAATCTTATACCCTAAGTACATGCAATGTGCATAAATAGTATAGATCACGCCGTAAACACATGCCATGACTCATCCAGTCACATTAAACTGACATCGACAGACCAGTCATAGCATTACCCTTATATCAATAACGTCAAGCACTGGAGCTACTAGTAACGTATTTGGTGTGACCCGGTCGGGGTCGAGCCCACGACCTCCAGTATGTGAGCCAAAGCCACCCCGCTGCCCCGTGGTTGACAGGAATTTCAGACGTGTAAGTCTGTACTAATGGTTAATTGATGAACTAGATACCATATACCAATAAATGGCAGATTCAACCGTTGAATAAAGGGGGTGGGGGTGGGGGCGCGGTTTAAATCAAGCCAGATCGAGCCCTAATTCCTAAGGAGAATGGACTCATCGACTCCGTTTCATTTATATTGGACAAATGTATGAAACACATCAATATATTCCGCCATGTTGTCTCTCTAAGAAAGTAGGGGCTATTCAATCAATGCCAGGTTTTAAAGTTGTTGGGGTAAGTTCATCCCTTGAGCATGGTTTAAGGGGGCCCTCTGGTGAAAATCAAAACAGATAGAATTTTTTATTTCCCTGTTTTTTATGAAGACTAACATATTACTAGTTAGTTTCTGGGAAAATAATGATGTGTTGGTGATTTAACTTTTTAGCAATATTAATCTTTAGCTATACACCCCCAAAGTGGGGTTTTAAATTCATAATCAGCTGAAAATTGGGTATGGCTTTAGAGATCACCTAATATTTTATGTAAAAAAAAGAAGCAAATGAAAAAAAACTTATGAGAAGCTAAACAGGCATCAATACAAAAGTAAGAAAACCCTTAAAATAATAAAAATAGGAGAAATCTTTGAAGTTTTCAATTTCAGCACACCTTCTAATGAAACAAAAAAATCACAGAAAATTGCATTTTTGGGCAAATTTTGGGCAAGAATAACTAAAAAAAAATCAGATGAAATTTGTAATAAACTGGTATATAAATAGAGAATTTTAAGTTTATCAAATAAATGTGATAAAAAGTATATGTCGGTGTTCATCTAAAAAAGTTACAATTAAACATGTTAAAGACCCATCATTTTATTATAGAAAAATATAGATATGTGCTTTGGTTTTATTTATTATGTCAAAGTCATTCTAATGACTGGCATACATACAGCTGATATACAAACATCACATCTAATTGAATTACAAACAGTGTATCAGTATATAATATACACAATATGACCAAAATACGTTAAAAGAGATGTTAATTTACCCCACCCACTTCATTTTGTATGGTATATTTTACCCGACTGTTGTATTTGCTTGTGTATACTGAAATAGCATCTGCCATGTTAGAATTAAAATTAATGTTAACACAATGTTATATCAAATCCAAATAATCTATCTCTAAGTGTGATATAACACACAATATACAACAGTTTGTCAATCAGAAGCATGTTATTAATTCACTCGTGTTTTTAGCCCTCGTGATATAATACCTGCACATATGATCTCACAACTGTGGCAAAGTGTGCGATATACCATTATTATGAATGAATCAAACCCTAACACTGGTATGTCGCACAATATACCAAAGTTTAGAGATCAGATGTGTAGGAATTATATCTCGAGGCTAAAGCCCTCGGGGACATATAGGATCTCAGGGATGATAGTGGTTGAAATGAAAACTGACATATAATAATCTATAATTATCGAACCTACATCAATGTGTGGGGTTCATGATTGAGAACATGTATACTAAGTATCAAGGATGTATGACTAATGGTTACTGGTATATGAGCTTGCCAGAATTGTTTAACGGCTCATCAACACATATAGGTTATTTAGAGCCCCACCCATTATATTATAGTGTCAGTGTGTTCCATCATCCATGGAACACTTGCTTCGCCTGCTGACAGTGCTGTGTGCTTATTTCCAAGGTTAGGTTGCAGGTTAGGCTGATAGAAAGGGCATAACCCTGCCAAAATGAAAGTCAGAGGTGCACATGTGTAACAACATTTCTTGAGATGAAGATGAGTGTGAAGTTTCATGAACATAATTAAAATACTTTTCAATTGATGGCCAAGCATAGGTTGCAGGTTTAAAGCATGACGGACGGACGAACGACGACGGACAAAGTGATCGATAAGTGTCTGCCACCCGAGGCATATAACACAAAAATAAGTGTTCAGTTCTCATATAAAATGCGGATATTTTTTATGCACTCTTCAACCCAATGAATTTTACTTGACCAGGCTAGACCAGTGACATTTGCTTTATCAGAGGAGTACCGCTAAGTACAGCAAAACATGTTTCGAGATGCTAATTTCAGTGCTTGATGTTCACTTCGAGATTGCCTGTCACTTTAATTACGAAAGATCTATTTCAAAAGCTTGAATAAACAATAAATAGATTAAAATGACCTTGTGTTCCTAAAAGGCAGTTTTTCAGTTTCAGATACATGTACGCAAATGGAAACTTTTTTTTTTTACACAGATCCAACTGAACCAAAGAAAAAATAAAACAATATTTTATTTATATTATATTATATTATTTTATTTATATTATATTTATAAACTAAACATCTATTAAATACCACAATAATGAAATTTACTTCATACTTACAACAAAAAAAAATCAACCGTCATATATGGCCTAAAATGTGTTAAAATGATGTAAAACACCAAAAGTTATTTTGAGTGTGAGCAGTATGACATTGTATACATTTGGTGTTTTTTAACAGCTTTACACATTATATAAATCTCTGTGAGGTATAATTATGTTCATTTTGGTTCTTTAAAAAAATAACGTCTGCTTAGTCCTCGGGATTGCCAAATAGAAGTCACCATCATGATCAGACGAACACATCTCAAGCGAGATACGCAGTAACAAGTATACACTGTAACACATCAGCCCGAAGAAAAATTAACCGCGTTTCTGATTTGGCCTAATTAAATTAATATATTTCCTGGAGTTTAGAATCTTGCGATCACAGTATAGTCAACTTTTTTGGTTAAATCCATGTCTTTCAGGGTTGCATTGGTATTTGAAGAACGAAGGGTATCTCTAAACCAGATGATGTGTCTCTGAAATGAACAAAACAAGTTGTTAAAAAGGATGGTGGGGAAAAATATATAAGCCATATGATATATGCATGGAATTTCACATGAATCCACAGAGTGTCCTGTTATTTTTAAAGGGAATTTATATACCGTATTTCCTCTAACAGTAGCTTCCGGGCGCTATGCAAAGTGCGAAGGGGGGTGATACCATTATGATACAAATTTTCAATATATTTCAGTTCCTTTCCCCGACTGTTTCCTTATAGAATTACTGTACGGGCATCTTTTACTGTTACACTGGTATTGACTTAACCTAAACCCGACAATGTACTGAGTATATTACTGTCACCACTCTGCATCTGTATGATACACATTTCCGTCAAACTTGACAATTACAACACGTGTTGGTTGCGTATAAATTAAATAATAATAAAAGAAACTAAATAGTAAAATGAAAGAAACAAGATAAATAAAAGTGGTAATTTGTATTGATGATGATAGCGCTTTAAGGTTTATGTCATAGACCATACTGGTGTCGAAGGTAAAAAACTCCCATTATCAAATCCATTAGCGGTAAAGACGAAAAACAGTGTGTGTTTTTTAGGAACTTTTAGATTTTTTAAGAAGGTAAAGTTTCTTAAAAGAGGTGGGGGTGCTTCTATTAGGGACGGTGCTTCTAATATAGGAAATACAGTATTATTAATTTAATATATAATAGGTAAATTTACATCACAGAGAAACGTGAACGTATTACCATCAACTTGTATGGGTTTTGTGTGATAATTAGAACCTCAGAAAATCATCTATTATTTATTAAACTCTTTAGCAAACATTATTTGGTGCTCGACAAGCTGTCGCATTGTATCTTTTTGCAAACTTGTTTAATAAATTCTATAATAAATCAGCACTCGATCATATAAGATCAGCTATTATATCTGCCAAGAAATTAATATATAATCATTCTTCTCCCATTACCACTAAACTTGAATCAACAAAATATTTTTTACCAGTATGGTGTCGGGGAGTCTTAACTCTTACCTAGCATTGCAGAGTTAGTTACGTTGAACTTTTGGGCATTACAAATATGGTTGTACGGACATAACAAAAATGAAATCTTGATTATTTAATTATTACACGTCTTTCATATTCAATGTGTGTTTGTGACAACAGATAATATTTTTATTTATTGACTTGGGGGAAATGGGTAGATTTGGGTGTTTCGTGACACCCGTTAGAAGGAATAGTTAAGGTACCACATGATATTTTGGCTACTTCATTGGTTTAGATAGGAAGTTTCCACTCTATTTGTTGTTATTTCAATATTTAAAACCAGATTTTTCCCTCCTGACAAGATATGACGTGGATATGGGTGTAGAACCACTGTTCTGACTTATTTTATAAATGAAAGTTTAAACATGTTCAGGTAAACTGTTGTTACTCATTAAAATGTGAAGCTTTTTTAATAAATCGTATAATTAATTGTTTGGCATTTTATTTTTTGTATACCATAAGAACTTAAGAACTTCATGCTCCCCGAAAGATGTCGGTACTGAAACATTTCAGGGTAGCATATAGTCCAACCGTGATATATTACAAGATAATTCACCATAAACGATGTTCTATTTCTGTTCTAATACCCCTAAAATGTGAAAATAACGCACACATCTCATTCTGATATCTTTCGCATTGCTTTGCTGACTCTCCTAACGTTGCAAACGTTACAGTGATATCTTTCGCATTGCCTTGCTTATTCTTCTAAAGTTGCAAACGCTACAGTGATATATCGTTGAATGTAACGAGAATTGCATCAAGAATTGCAGGGCAATCCATAGATCCCACCGGCCCAGACAAACATTTTCCAGACATTTTCTATGATGGAGGTCAAAAATCAAGGTCAAGGTCACAATGACCTTATTTCGGTACGCGACACACCGCTATCCCAAGACGTATTCACATACCAAGTTTGATAGCTCTCTAAGTGTTATAGTATTGAAAATACTGTCCGGACGTCAAGGTTACAATGACCTTATTTTGGTATGCGACACACCGCTATCCCAAGATGTATTCACATACCAAGTTTGGTATCTCTAAGTGTTATAGTATTAAAAATACGGTCCGGATAAGAATTTTCTATGACAGAGGTCACAGGTCAAGGTGACCTGTTTTTGGTACGCGACACACCGCTACCCCAAGTATATCCACATACCAAGTTTGGTATCTCAGTCTTATAGTATTAAAAATATGGACCGGACAAGCATTTCGGAAAGACGGACGGACAAACAGGGTGCAAACCTATAGTCCCCAGACGGTGGGGGACTTATTAACTGACAGGTGAAATCAGCAGTTACATTATGCTCAATGTTGAAAAGTCTTGCAACCATATTTACCTGTTGCTAACTTTGTGTTGGCATACCAAATTCTATTGTGCCTCTTCCCAGTTGGTACATTGTTAGTGTAGCCGCACTGTGTATTACTGCATGAAACTGATAAAAAGAAGAATTTTCAAAACTGATTACTAACTTCCCTGGTAAGGATGTATTAATTACTTTCAAATATTCAGAGGTTGGGGACAGTATGCTTATATAAAACAATATTTTTATGATCAGGATTTTCATTTATAAACATTAATAAAACATACATCAGAGTGGTCATAGCTATTGAAATCTAAGAGTCAATAACTTGTCATCCCCAAGCTATCGGCTTGCGGGTTAAATTGTCAACAGTTTACAAGTAAATTTGTTTGCGTACAATTTCAGAGATGTATAGCTTTAATACACGATAAAAATTCAGAGATGAAAATTGTAATTAAACCTTGTGTGAACAATGAAAGGTTTAGAATGTTCTGTGTCTGAAAAGTTGACTGTCCGATTAGTGCATCTGAAATGTCACTTGCTTCTCACCAATGGGACTATGGTTCAATTCTCGGCCGGGACATGTGAGGTGACACGGTGGTCACCAAATCAGACAGGCTTGTTTTCTCCGATTATTTCTCCGGTTACTACGGTTTCCTCCCACACGAAAGACCACAGTTACGCTTACATTCGTGCCAACGAGAGTAATTGACATATGTTGTATAAACTTGTTTCGCGATTGTTGTAAAATAAATGAAGTTTATATTTTAAAGTGAAGACCCTTGTCTGAATAGTGCACAAAGCACAAATTGAAATTGCAAAACAAGCACTGAAAATACAACCTTTTTATAATTGTGGACAATCCATATGCGAGTATCCCCATGGCATGTGACAGCTGAAGTGGCACTTTTTGCAAGAAGATAGGGCATCAGCAAGAACACCTAGCTCAACAACCCTTCTACCTGTCCGCCAGTCTCCAGCTCCCTCGTCAACCAAACTGTCATCCGCAATATCTGACAGTCAGGTATGTCATTCTGTGACAAAGGCCTTTAAAAAGAGGAAGAAATAATATTGTAGAAGATATTTTCATGATTTCATCATGTCACTACTATGACAACTGACCAATAACACCTGGCTGGGGAAAAAGATCTTCTTAGGCTTCTAACCTGCAAACACTTCCACTGTTTGAACCAATGGTAAAGTCTGAGGTGACATGTCGTACTGGACCCCGGGAACAATCCTGTATACACCCCGGGTACAATCCTGTATACACCTCAGGTACATTCCTGTATACAATATTGTACCAGACTTTAAATCTTGCCAGATCTTATCGTATTTTGAAAATTCTAACATTGATGTTTTGTGTGTATTTTCTTTAAAAACAATCAAGACCATAATGAAAACAAGTGTATCTGTTAAACATATTATAAACATATTGAAAAGCTTTATTATATTTTAAAGTAAATAACAATAAAACCATTTGCAAGCATTAGACACGCGACCTTCACTCGAGATCTGCAATAGTGGGGCACATTCCTGTCTACAGAAATGACCTTGGGTACAATCCTGTATACAGGAATGTATCTGGGGTACATTCCTGTGGGGATACATTCCTGCAGACAAAGACCCCATAAGCGTAATTAACGGTGCGGAAGTGCAGTTTTTAATAAAAACCAATATTAGCAATAAATGTTGCTAAATGTAAAATGCTCCAATCACAATGACCAACCTGAGCAAGTAACATAATTTTACTTTCGTTTTCGCCAAAAATATGCACTACTGAAGTCAGAGAAAATATAAAATTTCAGAGAACATTTATACGTACAATAACCATGATCGCCGGTGGAATCTACGGTTTCAGTGTTCCCTGTGTTCTGCCATCTTCTCTTCTGTGCTTCTAAGATCTGTTTACGTTTGTTTAATTGTTTTACGCTTAAGAAACCACGTTTTGTTTTACCCATTTTTGTATTCGAGGTCAGCAACGCGAAAAGCAGTCTGTGTCGAAGGGAGGTAAATCCCGATGTCGTAATAGTAAAATGGCAGCGGAATAGAATGTAGAACTTATAAAAAGAAAGCGACATGCTACAGCTTGTTGTTTAATAACATTTAATTGTTTATTATTATTTAGAAAGTGATTTTGGAACATCTTCCCACTTTTCACAACATCCACAAATGCGTTGCGCAAAATTATGCGCAGATCACGCTAATTCGTCACCAGAGGGCACCCTTAATACAGTTCTAGGAGTAATTAGTGGCCGTTCAAATAATGTAGAATAAATGTGACAAAGCTTCATTTCAATTCAATTTGCTGATTTTATCATACGGTGGAATAAACTCTATTTATGTTTCCTACATTATTGACATCGTACATTAAGACATCGTACGTGACCTATAAGATAACTTGTTTTGAAACCCAGTACGGAGATATAATAGACCCTACATATAGAAATCAATGAACGTGATGTTTGATGATTGTAAAATAAACCAGATCAGGTTATATATTATTATTTCTTTATTAAAGTCTCATCATGGTTTACAATAAATACAAACATAAAAAATACATCGTAAACAATATAAAATAGTCATGTCATTCTAATTAGAATTACAAGAGAAACTATCAACATATTTTAAAAATAACTTATAACATCAAACTCAAACGATATTAGCATGTATAGTACACATTAAGACTATGTAAATGATGCTAAAGCGCGGGTCTTGATGCTAATCTATCCCAAATGTGTTTTTCTCACAGAGCTCAAAATAAATTGTTTGACAATATTCCTTATTGTTGAGAACAATGCATACTTATTGAATTAAAAATATATGGTAAAATAACGAAGAACAAATCTGAATTTCAAATATTTACCCCCAACCCCTTTTATTTATGTATTTAAAGGCAGCTTCAAAATTAACACTTGCGGACTAAATATCAAAATGAAAGTAAACTGTAGTTTTATCAACAATGCCATTCGTATGTTCTTTAAAACATCGATACGGTTTGCTTAAAAATGCATGCCGAGTATCGTTGTTTGGTATGCAGAAAGTGTTCCCCTGTAAAAGTGACATGTTTCCTTTTCATATATGTGTAATCATTTGATTAACATTTCAGTAAACTGTTTCTGAGATGAGATAGTACTGGTTCAAGTCTGCATTATATTATATCTCTTAACCCGTGATCTATTTTTTTTAAAAACTGTGTTTACTATATTATACCGTACCCATTATAGCAAAAGATAAGATGCGTCTCCAAGCAGTTGGGTACGTGATTAATAAACCCGATGTTTTGTTAAAATCGAACTAAATGTATTTCTAACCTAGGCTTAATATCAGACCACAGTTAAACAGTCACAAACTGCATATACGTGTTTTATTTACATCGTTAAACAAGCTAAACAACTTATACAAAAATCGCTCTTAAGGGCGCAGATGACAACCTTAATTTGGCATGGTCTTGATGTAAGAGGAGTTTTGTTTTGTTTGAATGGTATTTTACGTCATTTTAGCATATATTAGGCCATTTATCACGGTCGGTTGAGGCAGATCACCCAATTGTTCAAGGGTAGAACCAGTACTGTATATCTCCCGCCATCCATAAGAATCGATACTTTTTCAATTGGCAAGCCGGGCTTCCAATGGGATTCAAACCTGCAGAAAATCCACGTGTTCGAGTAGGACACCAGCACACTCTCTAATAACGCCGATACGGGTCATATCGGTTGGAAGCGAATCAAGTGCCTCAGTAACTAACAAGAACCTGTTTTCATTGAAAAAGTAGATTTTGAAAAAAAATCATATCTAACCTTATATGTGTTGAAAATGACGTAAAACACCAGTCCAACAAACAAACAAACAAACATTCAGGATAATCTACGTGTTTGACCCAAATAAAACAATACTATGACAGTGGAAAGTTCTACTTTTAGCAAATTGTTCCCAATCATATTATCAAAATGGAAAACATTAGCTACGGCGTACATGTTTTGAATATTAAAACGAGACATACGACATTTTGGAGTCTAAGATCCTCGTGGAAAAGCATTTGTTTGACAGAGACTCAGCAAAAAATGGCCTGTATATCCATGTTATATCGACATCAATATGTCATCAAAATCTTAAAAAGCTACATGTATCTGAGAGATACCAAATCAAAATAATTTAAACTCGCCATATTAATAATCGTTTTTGGTTACACTCGGTTTGCGGATATGAGGCGTTATACTTGAGTGATGGAGATATGGTGTGTTATATATATATATGTTATATATATATATATATATATATATGGGGAGAAATATTTGTGAACTACCAAGGACATACAACCTTCGGACGAACTACGGCAGGGCGCCTAGCTATGACGAGATACACAGAAATCAAGCGTATATATTCACTCCTTAATAAAGGTAGCTGCAACACACGTTGATAAACTGTATCTCTACATCATAACACACTCGTCTGGAGGCACAATTAACATATAGACGCATACATACATACAATTATAGCTCATATGAGTGGTCCACATTTAAGCGTTCAACCACACACAGCTATATTGAGACAGTGACAATGAAAGGTGCCGGATCTGGGGATACTGTGAATTCAGGTATATATAATAAAGGGAGAGAATTTGAACTCACTACGGCAACTTTCGAAATTGGGATCTCGTAAGAGATTCACGTTCACAAGGCAGAATTATATATGGGGAAAAACATTTGTGAACTACCGAGGACATACAACCTTCGGACGAACTACGGCAGGGCGCCTAGCTATGACGAGATACACAGAAATCAAGCGTATATATTCACTCCTTAATAAAGGTAGCTGCAACACACGTTGATAAACTGTATCTCTACATCATAACACACTCGTCTGGAGGCACAATTAACATATAGACGCATACATACATACAATTATAGCTCATATGAGTGGTCCACATTTAAGCGTTCAACCACACACAGCTATATTGAGACAGTGACAATGAAAGGTGCCGGATCTGGGGATACTGTGAATTCAGGTATATATAATAAAGGGAGAGAATTTGAACTCACTACGGCAACTTTCGAACTTGGGATCTCGTAAGAGATTCACGTTCACAAGGCAGAATTATATATGGGGAGAAATATTTGTGAACTACCAAGGACATACAACCTTCGGACGAACTACGGCAGGGCGCCTAGCTATGACGAGATACACAGAAATCAAGCGTATATATTCACTCCTTAATAAAGGTAGCTGCAACACACGTTATATATATATATATATATACTATATATACAGTTTATATATATATATATAGTATATACATCACATAACTAGGTTTAAATTTTGCACCACATAACAAGGTTTTGTATCAACACCCCGTTTTCTCGCCAATTTATATATAACAATTATATAAACATAAACATGTTCATGAAACAAAACATGGCCGGAGAACTTTAACATCTACAAACCAAACCAGACAAAATATAATTTTTGGCTTTAAAATTGAGGTTAAAATCTATCAGTAACAAATTAAAATACAATTGATCTGATCCAAAAAATGTATGTTGATGGAATATAAGGCGGTAAAGTAAATATATACTCTTTATTGCCTATGTATACTCGATGTGTCACTTGAAAGTCTCGTGCATTGTGTAAATGTAAAACACAGACATGCAGTGACAGTGCCATTAAGAATAAGTTTGTAAAATCGCGATTATTTGCCATATATGGGATTGCACATCCACAAACCATCATATGTCTGTCTACGAACTAGCGTGTTGATATATACAAACTCAAATTCGATTTGCGCTTTACCTACAGTGTATCTGCATTTGTAAAAGCGTATGGTATTGAAATGACGGAGAAAACAACACCAAAACGTATGGTTTATTATAGAGTACATTGATGTTCAAATCCCACGGGGAGCGCGACTTGTCAAGTGAGAAAGTTGGCGGGAGGTATACAATACTTGTTCTACCCAGGAAACGTCTACGTTAGCGACGTTGCGTTGTAAACCTTTTTGCCTCTCACAGCTGCGGGTTCGAATCCCATTGGGAGCTGACTTGTTAGTAAAGAAGTGTCGATTCTTACAGATGGCGGGGGTGTACAGTACTGGTTGTACCCAGGAAAAGTGGGTGGTCTGTCTCCACCACAAAAAAACGACCGCAATATATAACTTTACATGTGTTAAAACTGACGTAAAACATCATACAAACAAGCAAACAAATCTACCTAGGAACAATTCTAACATGATTGTACTAAAAATGACGACGACGACGACGACGCCGCTGCCGCAGTCGTAGTAGTAGCTGCAGTAAAAGTAATACTAATAGAAAATTTAGTTTTATTCTAATATATGTTAAATAATAAATTTACCGCTGAGTCACGTGATATCCCATTTAAAGAAGTTACACCAGGCATTCCTTGGAATAACTTTTTAACTATTTCCGGCTGTTTGTGCTTTATCGACATGCAGACATATATAATACCTCAGACACTGTGGTTATTAAACGGAGTAAAGTAAACATTCAATATTTTGCTGTGCTAATACGTTCGACTCTCTCTTACACAATGCCAGCAGCATATTACGCGTGTTTATTTTACTTAAAATACGGCATTCTAGCATATTAATCATAACTGGCATCTTAATTATATCAATAACAGTGAACATTTCAATTGGTTTTTAATTAAATATAACTGTCGCCCTGGGGTCACTGTCATTTCAAGATGGCGGACGATAACATCGGCACGAGGTAGGTACCGTATGTTATTGCTGATATCATTTTAAATATACCGTTATGAATTATGATCGTACATACTTTGATTTGTTTATTCTTATCGAAAAAGTCAAAACACTGCATCTAAGTCGTAACTGAACGGCGATAAAAATCACTGTAAATTGTCAATGGTGAGCTGGGTATTTTAAGGTTACTACAAGTCATTATCAAGTTGAACACCTCTTCTGACATGTTGGAGAATTTTAGCTTCGTGAGCCCGGTGAAACACGCCCTGTTTGCGGGGACAGTCAGATTTAGACACATTCCACCGGTTCCTTTCCATTATCCCGCGCTTTCTACTAGTATCAAATCAGCGATCTCTAAAAGACATAAAAATAAGATCACTATTGAATTTGTTTATATTTAAATTTATAGCACAATGTTTATGAAATTAAAACAATATATTTTAGCTCGAAAACAGGAGAGGTAGGGCTAATTAATTATCCGAATGACCTAATCCTCAGTACTCCATTTAGAACCGGTCTCAAAGACCGGAAGAGCTAGTACTAATGTCATGACCGACTTTTCAGTAGACAAATATAGCATGTGTGTTAATCATATATTAGCATATCGCCCCCTTAGAGGTAAAAGGTGCTAACTAACATTTTCACAGAAAATGGTTTTCTGGCATATTTAGATTCCTTTTAATGATATGTTTCTTGTCAGAAAAAATCTTTATTGCATATTGAATCAATCTGGAGATATTGATTAAAAGGATAAGGTGCTATCTGATTTACATAAAAATAGTGTGCGGTAAAAGGAGTTATGTGTATACAACATTGCGGTAAAAGGGGCCATTTGACAAATAGCACCTTTTCCCCCAAATTGTTACCTAAAAAGCATTGGTTTAAAACATGATAATGGGGCTAAGTGGCAAATAGCTCCTTATTCCTGTAAGCATTTTTACATCTTGTGTATTGCTAATAACGAGGATTATTGGTGTGGACAGATTTGATATCACAGTACCTGTTCTGGTATGAAGCAAATTATGTTCTAATTACCTAATGACATTATTCTGTATTAATCTTGCATTTATACAGAGATTTTTCAGTGTGAAACACGCTCAATTAAAACAAAACAAAAACATAGATGGAAATAATAGGGTAAGTTTGTTCATTTAAATCAACTTACTGAAGGCTAAAAGGAAGAAGAACATTGATGGAACCGAAAAGGCCAACGTTCCCCTGCGAAATTTTCTAGAACTGTGCATGAACAATTCTTGAACTGTTCTGGATAGATTGTTCTAGAGCAGTACGTGAAAGTTAAATGAGACAAATTTTCTAGAACGTATGTTCAAGAACAGTTCTAGAACTTATGTTTAAGAACAGTTCTTGAACTATCTGTACTGGAACTGTTCTAGAACTGTTACAGAACGATCTGTACTGGAACTGTTCTAGAACAGTTCTAGAACTATCTGTACTGGAACTGTTCTTGAACATAACCGAAGACTAGATATTTTGTCTCATTTAACGTTCATGCACAGTTCCAGAACTGCTCAAGAACAGATGAAGCACAGTTCTAGAACTATCTGTACTGGAACTGTTCTAGAACTGTTCCAGAACGATCTGTACTGGAAGTGTTCTAGAACAGTTCTAGAACTATACTGGAACTGTTCTTGAACAGTTCAAGTAAGATAGTTCTAGAACTGTTCTTGAACATAAGTTCAAGAAATTTTGTCTCATCTAACTCAAGAACAGATGAAGCACAGCTCAAGAATAGTTCTTGAACAATCTATCCAGAACAGTTCCTGCACAGTTCCAGAACTCCCTTGGCCACTAATTTAACCTACATAACAGTTAAAGAACAATTCATTAATTGAACCTTCAGAATGCCTGGTCATACTTGGTGAAATGTTACATATGATACTGAAATGAAATAATATCTGCAGTGCTGAATACCATTTTTCTGTCAGCAACAAAAAAAGAAAGTCAATCCGCGAAAACACATGACAATAGGGGTTTCATTTTAAAATACTGTTTCTAAAGACTACTTTTAGAAATTTCATCTTTCAAATACAACTATTAAATGTATAAGA